>JANVCC010009942.1:1200339-1282225 GCA_025345505.1 Todiramphus chloris collaris | reverse complement strand
ATGTGGGTTTAGGGGAAGAATAGATAAAAAGTGATGGCTCTGAGAGTAGGGTTTGAATGTGAACCCATAAGTTTTTGGAACTGTAGTGAGAGTTACAGTATCTAAACCTTTTGGTGATGTTAGTAAGGTAGGAGGAACTGACTACAGGCAAAAAGCAGGTATAAAATACATATGTTCCCAAGGAGTATGAATAGGAGCACAACTATATCAAACAGATAAGGGTAGCTATAATCTGAATGGACTGTAAATGTTATATATAACTGAGATTTGAGTAGACAAAAAAGAGGTATTTTGTTTGAAGCTGTTTCAAATATTTTTCATTGTAATCAAGTACAAAATACATATTAACAGATTAAAGGGATGCAGTGATTTGGGCAAGTGATATCACAGGTGAGGATAAAGTTAATCATAGCAATAGTGAGAAACATTTGTGATGGTAGTAGAAGGAGGAGTAGGATTTTATAACTGTTTTCCACATTAAATACTATAGAACAAAAATTCTGTATGAACAGTATGCAGCTTACTGACATTCATACTGAAAACAACTTTTAAAACATTTAAAACATTTACTTCTGAATTATATAGCCACCTTCCCTTTCCATTGCATTGTATCTTCTTTTTTGATAACAAACCAGATAAAGATAATCATGGTATTAAATTTTGGCTTGCCTAATTGTGAAAACAAATTTTGCATGTGTCTTACAGCTTTGCATGGGAAAAAATAGAAGTGAAAAACCTGTGTTGAAGAATATCTGCCTTTAGAATTGTAATGATTTGACATTAATCCACAGATTAATATCTTTTCAAAATCAAAATTTCAACCTAAAAAAATCCATTTTAATACCACTATATTTACTTATTTGTTCATTATTATTCTATATACTTCATATACTTCATCTAATGCAAAATGCTGCAGATGCATGGTTATACATGTTATCCTTTGCTTCAGATTGATTTGATGACTAACTAGCTTTTTGAAAAGCATCTTATTAAATCCCTAAATGAAAGCAATAAGCTTCTGTCTTCTGGTTTTGACACTAATTTCAAGTAATGCTACTCAATTGTTGATTTGTACATTTTATACAACCCAACATAGTTTTCAGCCAGACAAAAATAGTTAGGCTTTCTATTGTTATGCAGGTTCTTCCATTTTGTGAGAACAGAAGAATATGTAATTATGAAGAAAACTGATGGAAAATTAAGATCTCAATGCTAATGCATGAAATAAACTTCTCATTGTTTCTTAGGATGTGATGAGTCATCTCAGCTTGGTCTTATGCTTTTCTCATGGCATAGCTCTTCTCTTCTAACCCAAACTAGTATGAAATATTTCATGCAAATATTTACTCATTTGCTTGTTCTGTAAAGTTTTGTGTATTTTATAGTGGGGAAAGAAAAAAAACCCCACTTCTTGCTGAATTTCTTTTCAGCTGAGTATTTAAGTAGATTTTAGATATTTTGGACTTAAGACATTAACATAAAAACTGCAGGAGAATATGGCAGTTCTTCCTTAGCAAATCTGGATTTGAACCTGGATTGGTGAAAAAGCAAGCAGCAAACCACAAACTAAAAAAAAAAAAAAAACCAAACAAAAAACCCCAAACCAACCAAAACCAAAACAAAGCAAAACAAACAAAAAAAGCCAGAACACATTTCTTAAACAAGTAGAAATCTTTTTAAGACCAAAGAATTTTATTCAATCCTCTGTAGCTAGTAGATTTTCATGGTACTGCAAATTTTTCTTATGCTCAGTGACAGTTTCCTTGAGGCATTAAGTCTATTGCTCAAGTTAGGATGAGTGTAGTAAGATGTAGTAAGATACTGAATGAAACAAAGAATTGCATGTTGCCTTTTCCTTTGTAATTCTAACAGTTTATCTGCCCGATGACACCTAACTGGGATTCAACATGCTGAGTATCAGTGAAGAGATGATATTTCTACTATTTGCAAATAAGACAAGGGTTTAATTTTTTTTTATACTTTTCATTAGCTGTGGTTGTGCAAAGCCAGAAGTTCTCCAGAGACACTAGTCAGCTAATCCTGCCAGGAACCCTGATGGGTAGGTTGGATACATATCTGTATTTGTAAATTACATACCTAATCACAGAAGTTCTCTGTATAGTCTTACACACAATAGTTATGACACTTTGGCATGAAAAATTTCTGCACAGGCAAGATACTTTAATCATATAAGCTAATGTAAACTGTTCTTGGTCACTTTGGATGTCTTACAATATGCATAGTTTTCAGACAGTATGAATTTATTGTTTCTAAACATCCTGGCCCAAGTTGAGTGGGTATGGTTTTTCATTCACAGATGGGGTTCAAGTAAGGATGGCAATTTGGCTCCTTCAGGGAAAAGAAATGACACTGATTATATTCTAGTACATTACCAGTTTATAAATAGTAGATAGAACCAGACACAGCATCTGAAAAAGGAATGAAGAATTTTGCTTAGGAAACTTTTAACTATTTTTAATATCTGATCCATTTATATTATAATAAGCATGTGAAAATTTTAACAGAAAGAAGGGGTATTTATTTTTCTACTTCTAAAATTGGGTAAGTTGATATTCCTAGATTACCTTGAGAATTTATTACTATTTTTAAAGATGACTATGGAAAAATTATATGAAAATTATTATTATTGCCTTATTTAGGCAGTAGCTCTCTTTCTGTTGAGAACTAATTAAAATAATTGCCTGAATATTAAAGGTACTTAACCACTGGAAAGCTGTAGTGAAACTGAGTATATCTCACTATCAAATTCAGTTATCTAAAGGGCAGTGTTTACTGTAGTTACCTTAGTTAATCTTTCACAAGGAGGATCTCTGGTCTTCTTATATCAAAACTTTTAATTTTACAGAATTACTTCATTTGGTAATTTTACAAAAAAAATGCAGATTTTTTTTTTAATTATTATTTCTTTTTATAAAGTAGCATGTTCCATACTTCCAGTTCTCTGAAGCAATTGGTTTAGGTGGTGTATTCCCTTCAGGAAGACAGATAATTCTTATGGAGAAAAAAGAGAAGACTTTAACTCTTTCCATCTGCAATAAAATTTAGTTCCTGATTTCATGATTTTTGTGTGGCACCAAATTCTTCATTTCAGCCATTAACAAATGGCCTTTGATATTTGATCTCAAATGCAGACCCATTTTTAATGCTGTCAGTACCTAAGGATTAAATCAGTTACCTATGTTTCTCATATGGATGTAACTCTGTCAGAAAGTTTGTGTGTCCTTCAGAAGCTGTTGGTCTTGACGCAACAGTTATTTGGTGAAATTCTAAGGTCAGTTCTATGGCTAGTTCTGGGCCCCACCATCCAGCCAGTTTTCTACCCACTGAAGAGTACACCTGTCTATGCCATAAGCTACCAGCTTCTCTAGGAGAATGCTGGAGGAGATGGTGTCAAAGGCTTTACTAGAGTCAAGGTAGACAATGTCCACAGCCTTTCTCTCATCCTCTAGGTGGTTCACCTGGTCACAGAACAAGATCAGGTTGGTAAAGTAGGACCTGCCTTTTCTGAACCCATTCTGGCTGGGCCTGATCCCCTGGCTGTCCTGCACTTGCCCTGTGAGCTCACTCAAGATGAACTGCTCCATAATTTTTCTGTGTACTGAGGTCAGGCTGACAGGCCTGTAGTACACTGGATCCTTCTTCTGGCCGTTGTAGATAAGTGTCAAGTTAGCAAGGCTCCAATCATCTGGGACCTCACTTGTTAGCCAAGATGGTTCATAAATGATGGAAAGAGGCTTGGTGAGCTCCTCTGCCAGCTCCTTCAATACTCTGGGGTGGATCCTATCCAGCCCCATGGACTTATGAGTGTCTGGGTGCCATAGCATGTCATTAGCTACTTCCTCCTGGATTATGAGGGGATGTTCTGCTCTGTGTCATTATCTTCCAGCTCAGGAGGTTGAATACCCTGAGGGTAGCTGTTGTGACTATTGAAGACTGAGGCAAAAGTTGCATTAAGTATGTCAGCCTTTTTCTCGTCCTTGGTTGTAATGTTCCCCCCTGCATTGAATAAATGATGGAGATCCTCCCTGGCTTTCTTTTTATTGTTAATGTATTTATAAAACTTTTTTTTATTGTCCATTATTATAGAATCATAGCATGGTAGGGGTTAGAAGGGACTCTGGAGATCATGGAGTCCAACCCCCCTGACAGCACAGGAACACCTACGGCAGGCCACACATGAACAAATCCAGCTGGGTCTTGAAAGTATCTAGAGAAGGGAACCCCACAAGCTCTCTGGACAGCCTGTTACAGTTCTCTGTCACTCTCACAGTACAGAAGTTTCTCCTTATGTTGAAGTGGAACTTCCTGTGTTTCACCTTGCAACCATCACCTCTTGTCCTATCACAGGGCACCACTGAAAAGAGACCAGCCCCTTCTACTTGACACCCACCCTCCAGATATTTGTAAACATTAATAATCTTCTCTTCTTCAGACTAAAAAGCCCCAAGGCTCTCAGCCTTTCCTCGCAAGGCAGATGTTCCAGTCCCTTAATCACTTTTGTAGCTCTCCATTGGACCCTTTCTAGTATTTCCCTGTCCCTTTTGAACAAGGGAGACCAGAACTGAACACAATACTCCAGATATGGTGTCACTAATGCAGAGTAGAGGGGGAGGACAACCTCCCTTGACCTGCTGGCTGCACTCTTCTTTATGCAGCTCAGGATACCATTGGCCTTCCTGGCCACAAGGGCACATTGCTGTTCTGTGGATAACTTATTGTCTATCAGGATGCCAAGGTCCCTCTCCATGGGGCTGTTTTCCAGTAGGACTACCCCTAACCTGTACCGGTGCATGGTGGTGTTTCTCCCCACATGTAGGACTCTACACTTATCCTTGTTGCACTTCATTAGATTTGCCTTTGCTCAGCTCTCCAGTCTGATGACAGTGGCTAGACTGAGCTCCAGCTGGGCTTTTGCCTTTCTAATTTTTTCTCTGTGTGACCTAATGAGATCCCTCTACTCATCCTGAGATACCTCCTCCTTCTTCTAAAGCTCTCCTATTTTTTCTGGGTCCCAGCAAAGCTCGCTGTTCAGCGCAGCTGGCTGTCTTCCCCGCCATTTTGTCTTACGGTTCATGGGGACAGGCTGCTCCTGTGCTTTTAAGTTTTCCTTCTTGGATATCTTCCAGCTTTCCTGGACACCTTTGTCCTCCAGGACCATGTCCCATGGCAGTCTCTCAACCACTGTCTTGAACAGGCTGAAGTCTTCCCTCCAGAAGTACATTGTGGAGGCTTTGCTAACCCCCATATTTACTTCACTAAGGATCGAAGACTTAATCATTTTGTTGTTGCTAAGCACAAGATGGCCTCTGAGCACCACATCTCCCACCAGTTCTTCCCTGTTTGTGAACAGCAGATCTAGCAAGGAACGTCTTCTGGTAGGTTGATCCCTCCACCATTTCGCACAGCGCACTGAAGTCCCTTAGGACTTCTCTTGGCAGTCTAGTCACTGGCCACCTGCATGACCTGTAATGGATAGTAATCAGAGGGTCATACCAGACACACGAGCATCCTGGTTAAATTTCTGATCTGGGACCTAGGGTGGCAATTTAGTATACAACTATACTTGAGACTTATTAAAAATAGTGGGTAGACTGTGGTTTTGACTGCTATTTTAAGGGGAATGTTTGGTTTGATTAATCTGGACTTTATTTGTTAATTATGCTGTTGACCAAACACTAACCAAGTAAGAATCATCTTAACATGTCAAAGTTCAATATACTTAGGCATCTTAGACCATTTGTGAAATTTTGTTTTCAATCTACCCTTATTTATCTTAAAGCCATTACCCCTTGTCCTATCACTACAAACCCTTGTGAATAGACCCTTGCCTGCTTTCTTATAGGCCCCTTTCAGGTACTGGAAGGTCACTGTAAGGTCCCCCTGGAGCCTCCTCTTCTCTAGGATGAACAACCCCAACTCTCTCAGCCTGTCTTCACAGGAGAGGCACTCCAGCCCTCTAATCATTTTTGTGACTCTCCTGTGGACATGCTCCAACAGGTCGACATCCTTCTTGTATTGGGGGCTCATCTTTAAGTGAGTAAGTGTAATAATTGAAAAAGGAATGATACACGTCATCCATACCTACTCTCACAACTTTAACAGAGGAACAAGTATCTTCTCACATTCAACATCTAGAATGAATCTTAGATGCATTCAGAAATTTATGGAAACCAATACTCAACTAAATTAAAATGTACATAAGGACAAAAAATTACAATTTTAGTAGGTACTGTGAAATAGCAACATACATATCATGCCATCCTTTGACAGCAGAATTACTTACTGAAAAAATACTGGTGAGAGCACTCATATATTTAGTTTTGTGTTTGCATCCATTTATTTGCACTTAGGCATCTAAATAGTAACTTAGACTTCCAACTTAAGAGACTTTATTTAATTCTTAAATTCAGATAGGAGTGCCTAATGTCTTTCAACTCATGGAAGATATGAAAGTTCCCAGCAACCTTCTTGAAATCTGCCATTCTAATGTATCCTGCCCATTGTAAAATATCATTTCATGCAGCATATCTCATGACATAACTGCCCTAAAAAACGTGGTCTATAGCTGCTATTGAACTCTTGTGTCTTGCTTTTCCTCAGTGTTTTAATTTGTCAATAGTTGGTCTGAACATTTACACACATTCCAAATTAGACACACCATCTCATTTTCTTGCCCTGGATTTGGCCCCTGTGTATGTCCTATTATATGAAGCTTTTTTTCTTCCAGCATCCAATCACATCATCTTTGTAGTGTATTACTTTCTACCCAACTTCAAATTAAAAAAGCAGCTGTGGTAATAGGCAACAAAAATGATGATAGAATAGCTAGTTTTCAAAGAGATGATAATCCAAATATACTGATACAGTAAAATAAAAAATATCCTTTTCCCCATCTTGTACTTAGAGTATTGAGGTATGGCAAATTTACACCTGGGAGAAAAATGGGAGATAAATTGCTTGAATGCTAGGGTAGTGTCATACACAAAAGCATATTTTCATATACAGGCCAAGAAATACCCAGCTCTACCTCCATTTATTTTTTTATGTACTTTCAGCCCTTCTACCTTCCTTTTGCGGTTGTCTCAAATGTTGTTGAGAAAGAAATTTTCTTGACTGTACAGAGAGATCTTGAAATGCAAATTTGGTGAAGTTTACCATCAACAAAAAACTTTTCTTTGCCTGTTGCTGTTTGAAATTTTGGTGCTAAGTGTCCGTGGAATGTTCTTCAGAGTAAAAGTGCAGAGGTAACTGTGCAGTTCTCCCAGATAATTTTCAAGCCCTTTGAATATCTACCATAGGAAGTGGTGTCTCCATCCTGGAATATCTGTATCAGACTGACCTGTCCCATGAAAGAGTAATAATCCTAGGAATTGTCCAAAGAAGAAGACTAGTTGAAGACTGATGGGTTTTTTTTCCCCTTCTATTCCAACAGTATTTGGAATGTCCAGCCCACAAATACTCAAATTATCCTTTCCAGTATTAAGCACACTTTAACAGGGGGGATTAGTTGGGATATTAGACCATCTTTATTTGTTAGGAAGTTACAGATAAAATAACAGGTAAGGTGCTATGCTAGTCATCTGTATAATAAATATTTTCAAGTTTTAAATGCTGTAGTGCTTAACTTATTGCAGCACATGTTGGCAAGCTATATGCCATGCAGTATATTTCACAAAAGTGGAATCTCTATATGCTGTATAATCCTCACAGTCTAATCATATTTCTTTCTGTACGATTGCATTTTGCAAGTAGATTTGGCCTGTGGTGAAGTAAATGATACTGAGAATACCACAGTCACAAAAAGGTATGCATGCTGAGATGCAGTTGAGCTAATATATGTCTATTTATGGCAACCAAGCAGGAATCAGAGATTAAGTCATAATAAGGTAGGGATTGTACCAGCTAGAAGTTCACTTGCTTGTTCTGTGAAGTAGAAGGAGAATTTTAGAGATGATGATTTAGAGCATTGCTCATCCCCTGCAAAGTGAATAAGAATAAAAGTTGTAAGAGTTTTTTGCATAATGAACATTTTTAAACTGTCAATTCACGCAGTCCTACAGTAAGATCGGATATGAAGGCCATTGTTTCATTCATTATACAATATATTTGAAAATATAATTTTGAGAGGCAAAATGAATCTACCGCTTGCAACAGAATACATGCCAAGATATCAGGATGTATCTCTATTTTGAAAAAATCTGATCAGATAGGTAGTGGTACCTGAATTAGGTAAGCATATTTGGTATATTGAAATAGCTAGGCATATTTGTTTCTGTGAGTTTAACTTCACTGTTTTCCTGAAATGCCACTTGCTATCCCTATATTCATAAGTATTGTACTGGGTATTAATGAAGAGAAGAGGTGCAGAATGCTGGGAAGGAAGAAGTGCTTTGGGACTCTCTTTTGAATACATTACTATTCATATAGGAGATATTTTTTTCCCTGGTTATATCTCCTATAGGAGATATATTTTTTCACATTTCCAAGAAATGTGACCTACATGTCTATACAGATCTGTTTCTCCCTTTTATAGCTTTGGAACCTGTTGTCTGATTTCAAATTTTACTGAAATTATTTTTCAAAACAGTATTGCTTATAAGGTTTCTGCAGTTTGTTCTCTCCTTGAGGGAAGGATCTGTGTCCTGGCAATGCAGCTCTTGGTAGTGACTGGCCAGGCAAAGCCTTTGCAGAGCTTCCCATCAGCTCATCACATCTTGCCTCCTGAACCCTCAAACTGTATGTGCAGGTGGGTCACTGCATAGGGAGGTAGCTAAGCTTCTCATTCTTCATGCAGAAACTTAATAATGCAATTCAGGTGTTCTGTGAAAATGAAGCTAGTGAATTCTGTTATATACACATGGATGTAGAAACAGTAGAGTCAAAGCATCATCAGGACAGAAATACACAGAATGGAGGTTGTGGTAATGATGAACTCATATCTTTGTTATCCAGAGATTTTAATATGTTCCCATCATATTCTCAGTATTTTTAAAAGCCCTTCATTTAGACCTTAAGTTGTTAAGTTGCCTCTGAACTTTTGAATAAGAATTTACTTAGAAAGTGACAGGCTAGTCCACAATTTCAGTTGTGCTTGATTGTGTGATAGTTTTTTTGATAAAAATATGATGAGTCCTGTGTATTAAAAGATTATAATATAATCTATCAAGGAAAAGGGAAAAGAATTGCTCAAATAATGCTGCTGAAGTAACTAGATTTTTGATTCAACTATCTAATTTTAAAAAATTAATAATCAATTTGGATTATTCATAAATTATTTGTAATCTCTTTTTCTCACTGAGATAAAAACCTATTGAGATAAGAAGCTGCTACTAGAAGCATGATAATTTATTAAACAGCCCTGCCATGAGACAACAGGATCTATAGTTAATTGCTTCTGTGGTTTGCAGATTGCCCTATTCACCTTCATACAGAACAACTACTACTGGAGCATTGTATATAAAATATAACAGCTCAGAGAAAAGGATAGAAATAAAGATATGTAAGATGACCATGTGGCTTAACATTTAGGGCATTTTACAGAACTATGGAATGGGAGGAAATTTAAACATGTCTCTCAGTTGAATTTAGCACAGTGCTCCAGAACAGAATTACTTTGGCCTATGCATCACCGTTTTACACATTGAAACTATTAATGCAATTTAAGAATAAATTGCTATTGGTATAGACTAAAACCTCATTTTCAAAGAATGCATTATTTACCAAAATGAGGTTAGATAACTTGGTACCAAAGCTTTCCACTGGCGTCAGTACTATCTTCAAAGATTTTTCCAGAGGTATCAATACCATTTTCAATATTTAAATGACATTTTGAACCATCTTCCTGAACCTATTATTAGATGAATAATCTATTTTGTGGATGGTTGCATCGATTTCTCTTTCCTTGCTTTAGTAACTTTAAGAAAAGCAGTTGATTATTAGCAATCTATTTTCAGACAGGTAAATAATGAATATATCACTTTAAAAGGACAGCATTAATAGTGAAAACAGAAAGATAACCCAAATGGGTATCCAAGATAATTTAAAGTATACTTAGGCATTATATTTACACATTTTACATATTACTTATATTACAAATATGATACAGGAACTATTTGAAATATACCAGTTGCATCACTAAAGCAGTTCTACCAGATCTCTGAGTTGAGCCCTGAGAAATGATGGGTGGTACTCCTTCATTCATCACAGAAAAATACAGCAGACATCACAGAATTACAGAATGTTACGGGTTGGAAGGGACCTCCGAAGAACATTGAGCCCAACTCCACTACCAGAGCAGGACAGAACTAGGGCAGATCACTCAGAAATGTATCCAGACAGGTCTTGAAGGTCTCCAGAGAAGGAGACTCCACAACCTCTCTGGGGAATGTGTTCCAGTGCTCTACAGCTCTTACAGTAAAGAAATTCTTCTTCATGTTGAGGTGGAACTTCCTGTACTCAAGCTTGAATCCATTGTCCCTCTTCCTATCACAATGCACAAGTGAAAAGAGGTTGTCCCTGACTTCTTGAGGCCCAGCCCTTATGTATTTATAGACATTAATTAGATCCTCTTCTTCTCTTCAGACTAAAAAACCATAGGCCTCTCAGCCTTTGCTTGCAAGGCAGATGTTCCAGTCCCTTAATCATCCTTGTAGCCCTCTGTTGGACTTTCTTAAGTAGATCTCTGTCCCTCTTGAACTGGAGAGGCCAGAACTGGATGCAATACTGCAGTTGAGGTCTCACTAGGACATAGGAGAGGGTAGGATAACCTCCCTTGATCTGCTGGACACATTCTTCTTAATGCACCCCAGGATACCATTGGCCTTCTTGGCCACAAGGGCATGACAGAATATAATTTGGAGTTATTGTTCAGAAATACATCCAAAGATTATTTCAAATTCTGCAGTGAGAAAAAAACAAGGATTGGAATGGAACTCAAAAAGGAATTCATTCAACAGAAAGAAACTGAGAAGTAGAAGGGACATTCTGGGTGACAGTCTAGTTGCCAAGGTGTTGCAAGCTACACATCATACAACACTTTTTACATCTATTTTTAACATACAACAGTTAATTACTTTCATTTATTTGCTCCAATATGCTATTGGAAGGCTGTTCCAGCGCCTCTCTTGTCTGATAGAGTGTAGGAGTACTGTAATTTCCAGCCTGAAGGCCTGAGTGACCAATTAAACACCACTGATTTGTACTACTTTGCTAACACAGCTCTAACAGAGAAGTATGAGAAAACCCAATAGAACCATAGCAAATCTGTCTAGCAGATGGTGTAACTTGCCCTTAAAAATCTGCAGTGACAAAGGATCCACAAGCACAACCTTTCTTTTACCACCTGAAGCACACCTTTATTACAAATAACTTTTTTTTTAATAAGAATTCTCTTAAACCCTGCAGCCAACCATCTCCCATCACTGCAAGTACATATCCAGAATACAAAAACTCTCATTTGCCATTTATGGAATCTTGATTTTCAGTAGTTGAAAACATCTGTCCAGTAACAAAATATATTGCCAAACACACTGCATTCCCTGCACAATTGGTTTCATTTATTTCCATGTCCTGACCTCTACTGTAAACAAAAAAAATTCAACAAAATCAGGATTTTTTCTGATGAAAATTCATAAAAGTCTCACAGAAAAACCCTTCATTGTAGTTTCCTAAAAGTCATGTCAGTCAGGTGAAATCCCTGGTGACTGCAAAAAGGAAAACTTTGCACCCATTTTTAAAAGGATAGAAAAGAGGACCCTGGAAACTACTGACCTATCAGCCCCACCTCTGTGCCTGGGAAGATCATGGAACAGATCCTCCTAGAAGCCGTGCAAATATAAGTGGAGGACAGGGAGGTTATTCAACACTGCCAACTTGGCTACACCAAGGGCAAGCCTTGCCTGACCATCATAATGACCTTCTATGATGGAATGACTACACCAGTGGACAAAGGAAGAGCTACAGATGTTGTCTATCTGGACTTCTGTAAGGCGTTTGACACGGTGCCTCACAACATCCTTTTCTCTAAATTGCAGATATTTGATGGCTAGACTGTTCAATGGATAAAGAATTGGTTGGATTGTCACATCCAGAGGGCAATGGTCAACAGCAGAATGTCCTGATGGAGATGTGTAAGGAGTGGTGTTCCCCAGGGGTCCATACTGGTACCAGTACTGTTTAATATCTGCATCAATGACATAGACAGTGGGATCGAGTGCACACTCAGCAGCTTTTCAGATGATACCAAGCTGAGTGGTGCAGCTGACACACCTGAGTGTCAAGAAGACATCCAGAGGGATGTAGACAAGCTGAAGTGGGCCAATGTTAAGTCTCATGAGGTTCAAGAAGACCAAGTGCAAAGTCCTGCACACAGGTCGGGGAAAACCCTGATATCAATACAGTGATGAGTGCAGCCTTGTGGAGAAGGACTTGGACTACAGGTGCATGAAAAGCTGGACTTCACCTGGAGTACTGTGGCCAGCTCTGGAGTCCTCAGCGTAACAAAGACATTGACCTGTTGGAACAGGTCCAGAGGAGGGCCACAAAAGTAAGTGATCAGAGGGATGGAACACATCTCCTATGATGAAAGGCTGAGAGAGTTGGGATTGTTTTCCATGGAGGAGAGAATGCTCCAGCTCATTGCAGAGGAGTTGGACTAAGTGACTTTTAAAGGTTTCTTCCAATCCAAACCATTCCATGATTCTATGATTCTATGTGCTTTTTATGTAGGAACCCACAAGAGACTCAGATCACTAAGCAAACTGTCTTCTTTTTCTAGACATTCTTCATGGTATCCCCCAACAATATTAATGACTGTGCAAAACGTACATGAACAAAAGTACAGGACACCAAAGTCTCTTTCTATATCAGATATACGATACCTCTTAAAGTCTGTAGTGATCACTGTTACAATGACGAATCTCATTCCAACTGCATTGATGTTCTCAACTCGTGTTCCTGAAAACTAAACTGGTGCATCTTGACTACTCAGCATTTTCAGAGCACTTCAAGCACTGGTGAATGGCTAATAAAGAAATCTACATTTCTCAGAAATTGAGATATACTTCTAATTATCTCATTCTGTGTCTTCTGTAACTGACAGTTAAAAAAATGAGTACATTTTCAATAAAGAAAATATTATGACATCATGGTCATTCTGATGGTTTTAAGGTTTTCTGGTGCTTTCCTAATCCTTACTGTTACCTATTCTATTGACAACGTGAAAGAATCGCACATCTGAAATTTCTGATTTCTATTGTTTTTTAATTAAGTAACTGAAGGAAATGTAGTAGGCTTTTTTTGCTCACATGCTAAACATATACTACCAACTTGGATATCTTTCAGTGACAACTTTATTTTCTCTTACAGTGTTCGTGAATGACATGGGTGACATTTTGTATCACTTCATATTCTATCAGGAGAGGAGTGTAATACTGAAATACAGTAACAGGCATACTAGTTTTCTTGCATCTCACTGAATTATAGAAATAGTTTCAATTTTGATTTAGCTTGTGTATTTGGCAATACATTGCAATCTTTTCCTCACTACAAAGGGTAGATTGATGTTTTAAGAAATGTTTGTTCAACAACTTCAAGATAACTTTCAATGCACTTAATTTGTGTCATATTTAAGAATGCTTTCAACTCTTTTTATTTCTTCAATAATGTTTGGTGATTTGTTGGTCATTTGTATTTTATTTCACTTTTCACAGTTATTTGCAATACTTTTTATGATCATATTGTCAGTTACTTATATTTCCTATGACATACTTATACCTTTTCTTCAGAAGTCAGAACTGGTGCCTCTGCTTTTTTTTATATATTGTTGTTGCTGCACATCTTGCTGTAAGCATTATAGAACATCAATACTAATACATGCAAAATTCAAAACATAATGACTGTTGCTGGAACATAATAAAGAGCTTTTTATCTTTATTTTTTTTAAGGGTACTGGATTCTTGAGAAAATGTTTTCCAGAAGTGATAAGTTAGCAAACCTATTACCTTCTTGTCTTGTGGGTTTTTTTGTTTATTTTGTTTGTGGGTTTTTTTGGGTTGTTGTTGTTGTTTTTTGTTTAGTTTTGTTTTCTTTTGTTTTGATTGTTGGGTTTTGTTGTTGTTGGTCTTTTCCTCAATCACAATGTAATTTCTTCAGTAGAAATCTTAGAATATTTATTTCATTATTTTTCTCTCACATACCCTGCTTCTGTGTTGGACTGTGTCTATAAATATCAGAAAGTTTCTACTGAATTACATTCACATTGGTGAGAAGAAGCAGGCATTTAGTACTCAGTTCTGAGCTCTCTTAGTGCTATTTCAGTGCCTTATAATCCAGCTTTGCTGGAGATAATTTCACTGATATGTCAGCAGCTATTATTCTCACTGTTACTGGTATCACTCTTAAGGACTCATGTGACTGTCTCCTTTCTCTCTAGTCCTAATGATAGCCTTAACTTTACAACACATCAGACACCTGTTTCAATGTTATATTAGACTTCATTTCTACTGTGTCATGATTTAGCCTCTTGACCTTGACATTCACATCTTATTAAAAAGAGAATCATGTGCAGATTTTCTGAATTAACTTTTTGTGTGTTCTTATCACAGTCAGACAGAAACAAATAAAAAAACCCAGCCAAAGTAATTTAACATCACTGATCACATTAACTACAGAATAATTTTATGGATCTGCAAACAAGATAAAAGGGTGCATTACTACAAGAAATGTAAGGATAATTAAAATCTCTCATTGCAAATGGTCTTTTGCTTTCTAGTAGGCATGAATGTGTTTTGACTGCCTATTAAAAAGAATTATAATTTGGATGAGTTGAAAGATACAATGGAAACCTGAAAACTCAAAGTACTTTTAGGGGAAGTCTTGATTAGCTTATGAAAGAAATTAGATGGGTTGGTGATGTTGCAGAAGTTCTCTAAAATTCTCTTAAATTCTAACAACAAATAGCAAATGTGGGCAATTGGAAAACTGTGGCAGTGTTAAAAAATCACCACAAAAATAGTTGCTGTCTCTGATAGACTTCTGTTGAGAGAAATTATCTCAAAAGTTCTGTGACAAATTACTCTAATTATAGGAGCAAATGACACTGTATACTTGATTTTTTTTTTCTTCTATCAAAGTATGATTTTGATTATTTAAATGGCTTCTATTTCTAATGTCAGCAATGATAATATGAGAGAGTTATTAAATCACCTCTTTAAGTGTTTTTGAAAATTGTGAGGTAATCAGTTTGTTGATTTTTTTAAAGTATCGATTCTGCAGAACTGAGACTTCACACTGACATTTTTGTAACAAATTTTGCTTTATAATTAAAAAATGATTAAACATCATGGAGTGTTAGCGTTCTAATTGCTAGTGTTCACTTTACCTTCCCCCTTCTTCTTGTCTAACAATTGCTTACAGGGTTGAAGTCAATATTAATTCTTTCTCCTTAAGGTGAAACAAATATATGTTGCCACTGAAAGCGTGAATCATTCCTTCTACTGAGCCTTGAATACACATGTTTGTGCCTTTCCAAACACTGTTAACTGCTGGAAGCAGAGCAGCATAAACAAACAGATTGGGGAAAATTAGAAATAATTACTTTGTTTTTCCTGTGTTTGCCTACAGTTTATATTTTATTTTAATTAATATCCATTTGAGGAAACTTGCTGTTCTGGAATCATTAGCCTCCTCTTCCCCAGATGTGTCAATTTGGGTTGTCTCACATTTTACTTTTACTGCAATTTCTTTCTTACCTGAAACCTGATCTCATGAAATCACCGTTTGAATGAAAAATCTGAGTTAAAAAGTTAAAATTCAAAATAACACAGATCTTTTTTATTTTTTTTTCTTTTTCCTTTAAACTACAATAAATCATCACTTGCTGGCACAAGAAACTGATTTTTGGAACCAGTGAAATAATCAATTTCTAATTTGAGAAAGAATGGACAGAACTCAAAGACAGCTGAACATGGTAAATATCTGTAAAAAACAAGCCATTTATGTGTTAGTGTAAGTCCAGGTTGCAAATTTGAAAATTGCATCTGAATATCTTTTTATTTAATGTAATATTCCATAATTATTATATTTTAGCTACCCCCCAAAATTATTAAGCTGCTTGTTTGCAGGATTTTCAATGTCAAAACAAACCCCTTAGGATAAACACTTTAGTAAGAAGAAACAAAATATGCTGTCTTAAACAGCTTAATTTCTTGTGTTAACCAGTACAATGAGTACCATTAATGATTCTGCCTGGAAGTGACATCCCACACCACCCCCCCATATAGGAAGAACAGTATGTTGACACTGGACTGCTATGTTCTCAGGGATTCTCTAAAGTATCTGCTGAGCTACGGCAAGGAAAAACTCCAAAACATCCCACAGACCAGCATTCAACTCAGTCACCTGTATGTGGTGGAAGACCTGAGGCTCACACTCATCAGAGACGCAGTGTGGTTATTACTGATGGTAAAGTCCTTTGTAAAAGGACAGTCATTGTTGGAGATCAAACAACAAAATAATGTTCTGAATAAATTTGAAGATTTTTTTTTTTTTACAAGATATTAAATATCCTAAAATTATATGTTGCTATTAATACTCACTAAAACTGTAGGGCTGATCTCAGTAACATTCTGAAATGATTGGATTAATTGTTCCTGTGAATCAGTGTTTCAACAGAGTTCTTAAGATAGATTATTTTCTTGTATTGTTTTGAGATCCGTTTATTAATTTTACAGATTAAATCTTAATAATTCTATTATGAGGTGTTACTCCCCGTGCATGAGTAATGAAGGTTAAATATTTGAAAAAATAAACATATATTGGACACTGGACTCTGTCGTCATGCACTAATTATTCTTGACAAAGCTATATATCCAGTGTCAATCTGTGGTTTAAATGCTTTGAGATCTGGTTTACACATCTGAGAGTTTTATGCCAATTCAAATATTTGAATTTTCACTAAAATTCATCTAAGAAGATTATTTTAAAAGTTATCATTTTTAATTTGACCTGGACTTCTTTTTTTTTTTTAAGATATGAAACAGTAGAGACGAGCCCTCAGAATTGTCCAGGGCTATCTTTTCATTTAGGACACATCTCAGGTAATAAACAACAGTAATTTATGTATCAAACTACAGATTGGGGGAGTAATCAAATGTAGGTCTATAGATTATCAAGGTTTATGCTTATGATTATAATTGGTTAGCTATGAACACAGCTAGAATATTTTTGAAAGACCAAGATGTTTTGCCTAATTTTGATGCAACACCTGTTACTCTTAGAAATAAGTTACAGTTAAAAGAAAAATCACATGCAGATACATGTGGATTGGAATAGCTCACTAATCTACAGAACTCATAGGAAGCTGGAATTGTTCTGGAAGTTTCGGTAGGAAGATCTATCTAGGTTGGTTTTTTTTGTTTGTTTATTTTTGGTGGGTTTTGTTTATTTTTGGTTTTGTTTTTTTTTCCTGAGAAAATGGCATAGATCTTTTTTGCAAGAAATAGACAGCAGCAAGGCTTCTAAATTCAAATTAAGGAGAAAAGGTGATATATGATATTGCTAAAAATAGAAAAGAGGGAGTAATGCAGTTTCAATTTTTGTTGTGATTTGCTGTATGATTTATAATTGTTGCATAAATTCTTTAAAGAAAATAATTATTTGTAAAATTTTCATAAATTGTATTTTTAGTTCAGGTGTGTTTTTCTTGCCATTTTCAGAAAAGCAGAAAAAACTTTTAGAGAAAAAATGTGCTATGACTCATCTGTCACTGTGAAGGCTTTATACTTACCAGTTTGCATATGTATGTAATAGACATGGAGTTTTTGCTCAACCAAATTTTGATAACTGCCATTGAGAGATGAGACTTATGTTTCTTCACCTGTTTCTTTCCACTGTGAAGTACCTCACTGCTTCATGGTTTGCTTCAACAGACACAAGCCAAGGTTACTTAAAAAAAAAAAAAAAAAGAAAAAGTAAAATTTCAGGAGGAATGAGTTGGCCTATAAATCTCAAAAGCAGCAATACATTTCCAACATGCTAAAGGTCAAAGTTCCATCTACCATGATTTTCTCTCACTGCTTTTTTATCGTACCACTAACTTGGTATATAAGATAATACCTATACACAGTGTGATTGTTGGAAGGTTTAAAAAAACCAATGTGATGCAATACTTGAAAAACTTTTTTCTGTGCTCCATTAAACATCCTCTTTGTTTGTCAGTTATCAGAACACTAAAGTTGTGTCTGTTTCTAAGTTTGTTTTACATTTAGCTGTATATTTCTTTCATTTTGGTGCTGTTTAACATCTTTGTCAGTGAGATGGACAGTGGGATCAAGTGCACTCTCAGCAAATTTGCAGTTGACACCAAGCTGTGTGGTGCTGCAGTCTACACGCTGGAAGGATGGGTGCCATCCAGAGGGATCCTGACAGGCTTGAGAGGTGGAGTTATGCAAACTTCATGAAGTTTAACAAAGCCAAGTGCAAGGCACTGCACCTGGGTTGCAGCAATTCCAAACACAAATGCCGGCTGGACAGAGAATGATTGAGAGCAGTCCTGAGGAAAAGACTTGGGGGTGCTGGTTGATGAAAAGCTCAACATGAGTCAATGAAGTGTAAGTGCAGCCCAGAATGCCAACTGTATCCTGGACTACATCACAAGAAGTGTGGTAAGCAGGTCGAGGAACGTGATCCTGCTCATCTACTCTGCTCTGGTGAGACCCCAACTGGAGTACTTTGTCCAGCTCTGGAGCCTCCAAAAGAAGACATGGGTCTGTTGGAGAGAGCCCAGAAGAGGGCTACAAACATGATCAGAGGGCTGTCCTCTTCTACGAGGACATGCTGAGAGAATTGGGGTTGTTCAGCCTGGAGAAGCGAAGACTTCGGGGAGACATTATACAGCTTTCTGATATCTGAAGGGACTCTACAAGAAAGCTGGGGAGGGACTTTTTACAAAGGCTTATAGTGATAGGACGAAGGGTAATGGCTTCAACCTGTAAGAGAATAGTTTTAGATTAGAAATTAGGAGAAAGTTTTTCAATATGAGGGTGATGTAACACTGGAACAGGTTTCCCAGGGAAGTGGTGGATGCTCCATTACTGGATGTGTTCAAGACCAGGTTGGATGGAGCTTTGAGCAATTTGGCCTAATGGGCAATGCCTCTGACCATGGCAGGGGTATTGGAACTAGGTGATCTTTAAGATTCCTTCCTTCCCAAACCATTCTGTGGTTTTACGAATATTGGAAAAAAACCCAACTAAAAACACCCCCCCCCCCCCCCAAAAAAAAAAAAAAATAAAAATTTGCCAACACATCAAATAATATAATATAAAAATGGAGACAACATATTTACACGTATCTCTTTGACAAAAAGAACCCAAGCAAACCAAAAGCCTCGTGTTGTTGTAAGAGGTAAAGTTATAATAGAGCTGATTGTCTCATATGAACCTTTGGAGGAAACAGTGAAATGTCTGTAATGTCAACCTAGTAACTTTTTTTTTTTTTTTATAGCAGAGAATACTACCTCTATATACAATATGACATTAGCAGGTGTGAGCCACTGAGTCTTATAGGGATGGCTTTCAGGAAGGAGTGTGTGTCAGAGGTTAATAAATAGAGAATTTTCAAATACTGGAGGACACAGTTTTCTTTAATTTTGCCTTGTTCCTGGCATCCTGTTTGTTATGTTAGACACCAGTTCTCCTTGGTTATGATTCTTTTGCACAAGTCACATTCGGCCTATATTTGGAAGGACTAGAAAAAAAAAGGTTATAGGCCACCAAATTGTTTTCTGTGACAGTTCATGTGGGAAGATTATACAAAATTCTGAAGTTTGAATATCTCACAGATCTCCCCTGAGAACTTAGTGATTTTAAGTGAGTGTCAGCAATGAAGTTAGGCTGACACAAGACACCTTCTTACCTAAATGCAGAATGTATATTGTACTTCTAATTTAAAATAGAGAAATTTAACATTTGATTGGTTTTTCAATATTGAAAATGATAGAATCTGTAAATTCCTTTGTTTATAGGAGCCAGAACTTGCTTTCAAGGGAAAAAAAAAAGAAGTGTTACATGTAACATCCGTTTCCCAGAAGCTGTCATCCTCTTGTCTTAAGAAATCTGGAATTTGGATCTACACTTCTAAGTTTCTTATTGTAATGATGTTTAAGAATGACCCAGTTGCATGATGGACACTACATTAGAGAGAAGTCTGGAACTATCCTATTTTAAATGCATATTTTTATATACATGAACAGCTTATTATTCAAAATACTTCTTATATGAAATTCTGAAGGTTTTTTCTTATTTCCTTATTTATCCCTTATTTCCTTATTTCTTCCTTTGTTTTTGTTGTTTTCCAGAATATTTGAGCTTAATAGTAAATGATTGATTTACTATTGTGTTTCCTGTGAGAAGTTAGACTAATTAAGAATATTTTTTTTTCTGTTTACTAAATTTACAGAGGGATAAATGGAAGCACCAAAAGGACTTTCTTCTGTAGTATTTGCTTTTAAAAAATGTCTTACCTGTTCTTTCGTATTACAGTTGAGTGTAAAGATTGTAATCAAGATTAACATATTTTTTTTGAGTTGTAGTCATTGTTAAAATTCATAGTAACAGGTAATCTCTTCCTCTGAGAGTTTACTCTAAATGCAGGGTCAGGGATGGGGTAGAAATTCAAAGACATAGAGAAGAGGACAAAATTGTGGTAGAGCCTGCAGCTTAACTTCTAATTCTTTACATCATAGTAGCTGTCATCTTTTCCAGATAAAAGTGTTTTAGTTCAAGCTTAATATATGCTCAAGTAATATAGGAGTGGATGTAATGGTTGAAATCAAGAGTACCTCTAGACTAGTATTCTGTTCACAGGGCAAAGTGCAATATGATATGTACCACAACTACTCTCCCAGCCTCCAATTGTTTTCAGCTCAAGTATTTCCTTGGCTTTTGTCCGTTCTCTTCTGGAAGCTACATAAATTTTTTCACCCCCTGCATCCTTTGGCAAAGAATCCCCACAATAACAATAACGTGTGTCATGGAGAACAACCTCCATTTTTTCTTGGAATATGGATTTTACCAAGTTACATAATGTCAAATAATACTTTTGTCTCAGATGAAACTCACTGAAATTTAGATTTGTGAAGTTTAATGACAGAATACTGGATGCTATTGTTAGGTATTATCAGTTTTTCATTGAAGAAGGGCTTTCTTATATTCTTTTACAGTGATTATGTTATATGCAAAAAAAGGAATTATCTTTGAGGCTGATAGTAGTTGTCTGACAGCCTGTAACCCTCTTTGGGATAAGATCATTGAGAAAATACGAGAAAAACAACTCTTAACAATTTCCAGATGTCATTTTCTTTTATTTATCTGTGTTCAGATGTGCACAGAATGATAGTACCTGATAGGCAAGATAAATATTTTTGTTACCATTTTAAGTATTCTTGTTGTAGAGGTTTTATTTTCCCAGTTAATTTTTTTTTTTTTTAATTTTTTTTTTTTTTGTCTTGTTATTTACACTATAGGGCTTATTTTCCTTTAAACACAAGTATGGGTGCGAATAGAGATATACATCCAAAAACCTTTATATCCACTTTTGAAGACAATGTCTGGACAAGCAGTTGTGCATCCTCAGTTTGTATACTTCCATATAGTGGGACATAATGTTATTAATCTGATTCAGAGTTTTAAAATTTGCAGATCTTTTTTTAAAAGTGTTTAAATATTTTTCTGGTTGTACCAGACTAACTTCTTGCCTTTTAAGTATCAGGTGTTCAAAAAGTATAATGATAAGGGATGTAGAAATAACCAGTTACATTCTCATGAGCTTGTTACGCACATTCAAATGGGGTAGCTGCAAGGAGGCTTTCTAATAGAATCCCTGTTTCCTCCCATTAAAGACTACAGAATGTACTAAGGCAAAATTTTATATGCAGCTGTTTGAATAAAATTAGCACCATATAAAATTCACTTTTGTAGCAAAAAGAAAAACTGTTGTTTATGAGCTTATGTGAAAACAAACGTAATTGTGTTACAAGCAAGAAGGTGTGAAGGATCCAAAAAGTACAGTTACAGTACATGTTACAGTTCTGGCAACTTGCACTGTATGGTGACTTTAAAGTTGGCATTCCTGTGTGTGTGAGTGCATGTTCCAAGTGCAGAAAACCTTACTCATTCACTGCCCTGACAGGTGCCCAGTATTTCTTGTTCAGTAGAAAGCCCTGCATTCTTTCTCAAAATAAAGAATTTAAAACCTGCACCAGATTCGAAGTGTCCCATTTCTTCCTGAGATTTCCTTAGCTCTTCCCATTGTAAAATCTGGTTGCCTTACAAAGAATGGTCTGTAACAGCACTGACAAAATATCATTGGATCCATTCTACAGATGGGAATTTGAGGTATGAAGTGTGGGCTAATGTTGACTAGGTAATTTGAAGTACCCAGAGACTAATTATCCAGCATTTCTAGTGCTGTAATCCAAATACTGTTCAAATCAAATTATTTTGCAGCAGGAAATACGCTGCATTTCTACTAATCTGTCTTCAAAATTCAGAGCTAAGTACCCCCAAAATGAGGGAGGTGTCTATGGAGATCATCTTTGAAGGGTGTGAATGACTTTGGGTACCCCATTATTGCATAGGAGCTTAGAATCTCATTCTACAAAACTACTATGTCAATAACAAATTTCCTTAGAATATATACCCAGTATGAAAAAATTCTGTCTGTATGGGTAATTTTGGGCAAAGATATAAATAGATGAAAAATAACAACTTAAATATCAAGCAATGTTAACTATCAATTTTTGAAAAAAACCACCCTTTTTTTGGAAGTGTAGATTAGTAATAGATTCTGTCACTCCCATATATGAATGATTTTCACAAAGAAGTAGCATTTTATGCACTTATTTTTTAAAATTAAATGAAATCATGACCCTCAAGTTAATCCTGAAATATGCCTTTGTCTCTTCAGAAAACTGGTTTGCTTTTTCAAAATTTTATTTTCCTGGACATTTACCTGATAAATAGAAACTTATTTCAGTAATGCTTAATAACACAGGACCCATCTGGCATTATATCAGGATGGGCAGCTGGCTATTAATTACTGAAAACTCCTCTACATCTCAGATGAAAGCATCTGCCAAAGATCTAATTCAGCAGATTCTTTTTTCTTCTTTCTTCTATAGTACCAACCAAAGAAAAGACGAAATAATTAATGTTAATAAGTTAGTCATGGATACTAAAACTGCCAACACCATCAATGCTGATTGCACTAATTGTTTCTATTCTTTTCCTATATTGATTTTTAGTCTTGTAACAATACAGTAATTTCTCTTTTGAGGTTTTCTTCAAACTTTATGGGAGGAAGTAGCTTACTTTTTCTTAAGTGTTTACATACAATGTAACAATACATAAAGTTTTGCACATAATCTTGGGGTTTGTGTTTTCATACATGCCCACTAGAGTTGAGGTGCCACAGCTCCGTGTTGTCAGGTCCACTGTGTGTGCAGCATAAGCATGCCTCCCCCGCAGGTACACACGTGTACAGCACAGATAAACACTTGTGCATGGTCACAGCCACAGAAATGAGCACGGACAGAAGCACTCAGCATTCAGGCAGACAGAAAGAGCATCACTGTCCACGTCCTATTCTCCCCTGTGGTTTATCAGAATGAAGGTCCATTAGTGGGACATAAATACATTGTCAGTGCAAATACAATACATTACATGCAAATGGAACTCTTGGTCAGCCTCCAACCAGCCCTCTGGTACTGCCTTCTCAAAGTGCCTCACTCACAGCACATGGCTCCCAGACCACTCAACCTACTCACCAGCTTGATGCTTGTTAGCGACCACACATGGACTTGCTCCAGTTAGTGGTAACATGAACACAATAACAGTTGGTCTAAGCACAGTTACATGTGCACATGGAACAGAAAGCCCCTCACTCAGAAAGAGTTAGAAGTACAGAGGATAAGACAGACTGTGGGCATCTGGCACAGGGCACAGCCAGACAAGGGAACCAACCAGCTCCTTTTAACCCCTTATCCGTCTATTTTCCCATGCTTGTTCCTCTTGAACCACCTTTATCTGTTCTTTTCCCCACTTTGCTTCCTCCCGTGTACATCCCACAGTAAGTCCCGTGCATTCCCAAATGCTTTTAACCTGGGTTCCATAATGTGCCCAATATCCCCTGGCAGTACCTGTTCAGTCTGTAAGGTGCTGTGGGGAGCTTCTCCCATTGACTTACCGTGGTGGGTGGCACCTCCAGCCCATTGGGCTTAGGCAGCCCAGGGAGGGGCCAGGCTCCCCTTCTCTGACAAGGCTATTGGGATTATCCCTCTTGTCATCATGCCTTTGTGCTCTTCTGTTTGTGAGTGTGTGTGTGGGTGCGCTTTTTATTTACATGTATAGTTTTGCTGTTACTCTGAAAATGCTGGCACTTTAAGGAATGTGGTTGGGGGAATTTCTTAGTTGTTTTATATACACTGAGTCAGCTATGTAACCTAACCATGATAGAACTACTTTAAAAGCATATATTAAGAAAATAATTACATGAAAGTGTGACATTACTTTATTAAAAAAAAAAATTTCGAAAAAAAAAAAAAATTGTGGAAAAACACAGCAATAGGTACCTGAGAAATTGCTTCATAACTGTAACGGAACACTACTAGTAAGTAAATGGCCATACAAGCTAGGAAATGGGAAGGAAACTAGAAAGTAGTTCTTTGTGTTGAGGGTTGAAGTTTCACTGGAAGTTTTAGTAGGAGTTTTACTGAAATATGTTGAATGTTTTAAAAGCTGTTGTTTCTGTACTTTTGTTCACCTCATTAAAAAAAACGGGTAAATATCTTTCCAGCTTTAACAGTACCTCTGAGCTGGCATTGACAGAGATCTTGTCAGAGCAGATAGGCTCCACTGTCCAGCTCTGAATATGTACATTTTGTAATGTATTTTTGTACACTATTACAGGTCAGAAATCCAAGGAATGCTATCACCTAAATGTAGTCTGACTTTACCAATTATTTAGTTGTTGAAATGGGCTGTCTTGAGTAAATGAGCCTGGGAATTTGAAAAATGAGGGCACTGTTGCTGGAGTTGAAGGCTTGGCAGAAGTATTTGTGAAAGGGGTTAGCATCACAGGCAAGTAATTGGTTCACATGATAGTATTTTTTCTGACCTCAGAGGGGAGAAGTTAATTCTCCTCCAGAAAATTTTGCACACTGTCATGCCCTGATATTCTCAGTTTTAGAGGAAAATGTACCTGTGAAAAGTTTCTTGATGAACCTAACTAAATATTGGTTTTAGTGTATTTATTTAACTACAGTAAAAAGTCTATCAGTCTATCAGAGCAAAAATTTTTGTTGCAAAAATTACATGAGACTGGGTGTCCAATTTCCTAGAGAATTTGTGAAGAATAAGTTTGTAGTAAGTCTAGGTATTCCAACTCTGAAATACATTGAGGGCAAAATGGCCATAAGCCGTATACTTAGTTTATATAGACTGTGTAGCTACTTTTTCCTGTCTTAGCTTTTCATGTCTTCTTTTTTTTTTTTTTTTGGGGTTTTTTTTTTTTTCCTTTTTGCAAGTGAAGAAAACTTGAACAGTAATGGAGCTGAGGAAAGAGGAACTTCAATTACATCTGTAGTTTAAAGCAATGCCTTCATTTTGTGTAAAAAGACTATAGGGAAGGGGCTAACCTCACACATATTAATCACCATTATTTTAGCCTTGGGGTATCAAAAATATAAAAAATCCACAATTTGTATATAAAACTGCTAGATTAAAATTAAAAAAAAAATCCATCTTTCTATTTGTTTGGTTGATGCTTGAGGTTTCTCAGTAGTGCATATGAGATTTGTCATTGAAGGACAAGGACTGTAATATGTGCCACCTGATGAGTTGAGCTGAGTGCTGTAGAAAGATGAATTTGCTTCCCTGGCTACTTCCACCAAGCATTCGGGAGTAGCAAAGTTGCTGTTTAAAAGGATCACTCAGCCTATGCAGAACCATCCATACCACATCAATACTGCTGTCATATGAGTGTCTGTGGCCTCACTAGCTTGGTGTGTGGCTAAACGAGAAAGGAGAGCTGCTGTCTCAGCAGCATGTGCCGCAGCTGGTTCTCTTCCTCCCCAGCCTCGCGGTCTCCCTCCCCACCCTGGATTGCCACTGTTAATTCATGGTGACATGGAGCTGCAGACATGAAACTGGCTCAGCACTGCACTTCGTTTTCAAGTTTTCCCTAGTAAAGCTGGAAATATAAAAATAAAAGTTGAGATTCTTGCACAATCATTTTCTTAGCTGAAGCTTTAGAAAGAAATGCAAGGTCTTGTCAGAATACATATTGATATAATGAACAATTAAGTTCCTACAGAACACTGAAGGAATACTGTAGCATTGTAGAGAAATGCGTTGATTAATGTTGCATTTTGTGCTGTCTGAAGCATCAAGATAACAATAGATACGCATATTTGTACATCTGCTGCTCTATAGAAAACTGGAACTAATGTTGAGAAGATACTTTCTGTTTAAATTTTTTTAATTGTCTATCCACCATTCTTAAATATTTTTAAAAAATGGTAGTATGAATTTTAAAAGGGGATGAAATACTGAAAATCATAATAAGAAAAGGGTTAGGTATCCAACAGGTAAATGAAACAGCTGCAGAGTAACTTCAGGTAGGAGACAAGAGTTTGGTGATCAGAAATAAAAAGACTGAATGTTAACATGCAGATATCTATTAGGTAACTACGATTACTGTACACACAGAACTTCAATATATCCATACAAATTTTCTGGAGAAAATGGTGCTTTTTTTCATAAAAATTTCAGAAACAGCATTTAAGGTTATAAATATTGTGGATTATATGGAGTGCATTGGAGAGCCTAATTCTGAAAGGCGTTAATTAGTTCTGAAACCCACTTTGTGAATTAACTTTGGTAACAGGAAAAGTATGCTCATGAAATAAATCATAAATTCAGGTATCTGAAAAGAAATGGGAAGTCACTTCAGATTAAAATACCAACTGATGGTACAATTTACTTAAAAAGAAAATGTTTAAAATAAGTCAAGGAAGAGTCCCTTTTCATTCACTGAATAAAAAAAATAATCCTGAAAGCAAGCCTTCTGTTTTTAAAATAATCTGAGTAGATGACTTGTTTTGCATGGAAGTCACCTTTACACTGGAACAGAGGATAACTGATGTGGAGGTAGTTACCTAATAGCCCAAGAATGTGGGGTTTGAAATGAAAGCTGCAACCAGCCATGTAGGAAGAAGGGCTGTCACATGAAAAGCCCCATTTATTTTATCATAGACTTTGTGTAGAAAAGTTTTTCCTTACTTGGGAAGAGCTGGCATTTCTAGGCAGCCTTAGAAAAAAATTTAAACTACATGAATGGAAGAGGGGGTCTCTTAGAGAGTTCATGAACTGTAAGCCCCTGTAGTTCAGTTCTGCCTTCTGCTTTGACCTGGAAGCTTCAAGATCCTTGTGCTTTTAATTATAAATATAGTGAAATAGTACATGATTAGTGAAATTTTACATCCAAATGCCTTAGCAATTTTGAATTACAATTTTACAATAATATATAACATCTTAAATTGTTCTTCAAAGATCTGAAGTAAAATCTGATCCTGCTGAAGCCAATGGCAACCTTCTCATTGACATCCTAAAGGTGACAAATTTAAGAACAGTTTAAGAGAAAAACGTTATGAATATGAAGATTTGTTAAAAATATTCTGTGCCTTTAACAACTTAGTGACATTCTGAAATTGAATGTATCACTGATTTTCTACACAGCTTAAGTATGTGTAACATGGAAGTTACAATGGTTCCACAGAGTGCCATATTTTGTGGTAGTCTATTTAGATATTACTGCTGTTTTATCTGGCTTAGGAACCATATGCTGGCTGCAGAGCAAATGTCCCTTTCTTATGTGGCCTATGCCTTTTGTAATTTAAAGAATTACATCATAATCCTGTATCCTATATACCAACTAGAGTGACTGTGAGGCTTACTGGTCTGTTGAAAAAAATGGCCAGACTTTATGCAACTGTCAGGAACATTCCCTGCAGTAAATAATGCCAAGGAAAACTATAGGCAGGATGTATGCTTGGGTTCTCTAGACCTTTTGTAGTCCTAGAAAGGGTAGGTTTGTGCCAAGGAGGTTTCCTTGTCTATGGTGTCTCACAAAATTTTCCATTTTTAATTTAATCTGTATTTCTTCTTAAATTATCTGGAAAAGTATTTAGAGTGGAACTATTATCTTTCTCTCTATTTGTATTATACTAGTATGATTGTAAGTTTAAAACACCTTGTTATTATTTACTTTAGATTCTATTATACTTTGAAAAAGAAGGAATTTCATATAAACATAACATATTCATCTAGTTTGTCTGTGCATAGTCTAGGAATCTACTGTAATTTTAAAAAATTTTAAGGTGATTTAGAGGATTATTGTAATCTTAGCCTCTAGATTACAAAGAGATCAGCAATTTGCTTTTAGTACTGGAAATACACTGGTTCCCTCTCCTTTTTCTGTACTGGCATTGTGTTCCCTTCCCAGTGCCCTGGGGTCTTACCGTTCCATAGTTCATGGAAAAAAACTCACTTAGGATTTAAATATTATTTCAGCTAGTTTCACAAACAGATTGCAGTAAATTCCATTTGATCCTGCTGGTTCTCTACCAAATATTTCCAGTGTCATTATTTGGTCACTATTTTTTTAATGGCTTGACACCTAATAGTATGACAATGATTCCATTATATTTATATTACAGGAGAAAATAGAGTATTCTGTCATTACTTGGGCAAATGTCAAATGATGCTTTAAAACTTCTAGAGAGGCTTTGAAGTAGTTGCTACAATTGAGAAAGTTATTAACAAACTTATCCCACAGATCTGTATTATTTTTATGTTGAGTAAACAAATATTTTTTGTCTGATTGTCTTTTGGATCATAATACCTTAAAAGTATTCAGTAATTTCTACCTGTAAAACTTTCAGCAACAGTAACAGAGAAATTTCATCATATATTTGATGTAACATGTGTACCTGGAGTGCTTCAAATGTTATGAGAAAATTTTACCCTACAGAACATGGCTGACACAATATTCCCCAAACTAGTCTCTTCTATTATTAATACTGTTCCCTAGTGAGCCAAGGAGAAATGTGGGGTTTATATGCTTCTGTGAATATGCTCTTCGGCTTTGAGATACCCATGTCAGCAATGTATTGTATATTTTCCTCAGTGTTAACGTGGTACGTCTTTGTAAACTGCTTTTTTAAGAAAGAGTGGCCAGGAAAGCATTACTTTACTTGGCTACAAAATGTGGTTAGAGTTTTAAAACTGTGAAGACTTCATAATTGATAGGAATTTATACTTTTCACTGCTACTGAAACAGTATTTTAAAATATTGTTAATAATCTCTTAAACTTATTTTGATACTAATACTTGTAAGACAGATTTATTTATGAATGATTCAGATCTTCAACATAGACACAAAATAATCTCAATATATTGTGAAAAATTAACTGAATTTGGTTTGCACTTTGTGATGCAAATTTACTCTGAACTGTGATCAACCTAATCCATTTCTCAGTGCTAATTTGTAAAAATTCATCTGTCAGGTTGAATAGATTTCATGTTTTACTCTCAACCAGTCTTCTCTGATGTAGCTTCAGGTCTGCATCAAAAATGAATAACCTTGTATATTTAAAATAACATAGATAAATAATAAAGCAATGTGGACATACTTTGGCCTTCATGTCAAAATTCAGCTACTCTGAAAAAAGATAGCAGTACTGTAGCACAAGCATTTTTTGTCTGTGCTGCCTAGTGCTAGTTTCCACCTGGAATCCTGTCACAACTGCAGCATCCTGCAACATTTGAGTCCTTATCCTCCTTAGAAACCCCCTGTGCCTCACGTAGCAGGCTCAAGTATATGGTAGCATCTGACAAGCTCAAGTATTCAGTACTGGTGATCTGGAAAGGGCAATTAACTTCATAATATATGCAGTTACCTTTCTGTCACATTTAATCACTTTTATTAGAAGTACTCTTTTTGATTCTGGGGTAAGTTGTTGAAAATATACTTTAGGTTTTTCATTGGAACTGAACAACACTTCTGAAGATATATAAATATATGCATAGGCAAACAACAGCAACAAAAATATTGTCACTTTTAAACACAGGAAACCTTGATTTGTGACAAACTGTCAAAAGATGATCTAGGTAAATCTAAAACCACCTCTCATTGATCAGGTCCATAGAATCATATTCTAAAGTGATAATTAAACTTACCTTACATCACAAAGTAAATAGTATGCCTAACCATGGTCTTTCTGCTGTATATTGCACCATTTACCAAAGTATAAGATGTATGTTGAAGCCACTGCATTCACTAGATGTTTAGAGCAAACATAAGCCAAGGACTCTGAGTATGACAAAATGAAAAAATAGGTTTGTGTATTACCTAATGAATTAAAATATTTTTCACCTTACTTCCCACTTCTATTTTAAATCCCAAAGGCACTGGTACAATTCAACTAAGTGGGATATTGCTGATGAAAAATAGCCCAAAACTTGGAAGTAAAGATAATTAGGTCAAGAAGTTATCTTAGATCCACTCTTAAATCTATTCAGAGGACATAACTTTCTTGTTCAGCTGGGCATAGGTGTTGCATTACTTGTTTACTTTACCTTTTTACCTTTAACTTTGGTATTCTGAAAAGGTCTAAACATGATCCTTAAAGTTGTAATGTCTGTGGAATGTGCATACACTCTCACACTCATATGTATCATAGACTTTTTTTTCATGTTGATTTTTTATCCCTTTTTTACAGATTTTTTTCATGTCTATGTAAGTGAGGGAATAGAACTCATAAAATCATCTGGTATCTTTAACTCCAAGGCTCTGCAAGCAGTAACACCTTTCATTCCCAGCTTTTAATTTCACAATATCCTAGTCAGTACAGAAATAAACAATTTATGTTTCAGTACTTCTTTGTATTGTTCTTATTCTAATGTAAACAACTTGAAATAGAAGTTATTATGTTTTATTATTTAAATAACTAAAAGAAAAAAAATCTTAATTGATCTAATTAAATTTTGATTACTCATTATTCTGTCTATCTGGCCAGGTACTGTCTGGGTTTTTTTCCCTTTAAATTGTAGGGGCTTTGATACAACAGCTGTCTCCCATATTGTACACAGTATTAAGTAGAGTAACTCACTGCAGCCTGTAGAAGTAACTGGAATACGAATCTTAATTTAGAAAATCAATTCAGTTGATTTGCTGTGTTGGCCTTTTCAATCTTTTTGCTGTATGTAATAGATCTGTTAGACCTTTACTATGTTCAAAGCCAAATTTACTTGTCTATTCCCAGCAATTAATTTATCCTCCTGAATCTGGAATAGGGTAGTAGGAAGGAAGACAGAAGGATACTAATGAAATCTAGTCTCTAATCACACTTCTATGCTAGAGTTTTCTGTACCAGGGTTAAGCAGGGAACTGTGTCCTTTAGACCCATTCACAAAACGTTCTGCAGGTCAGCTTAAGCATAGGTGATATCTATATTTTGTTCATTTTATTAACAGCTTTTTTGTGTGGAGGGAAACCCATGTGTTTTGCAAATTAGGCACATAGTTCATGTCATGTCTCTTTTTGTCTCTGTAGGCTCTATTTTAAGTGTTACCTTATCTCTCACTGGCAGAACTGCTCTCTGCAGTTGAGTACAGTTATAATTTCCTGAAGTGTATAAAATGTGTATACGTATGACCTAGTGTGATATCTGTCATCCTGCCTGAGTCAGTGGCAGTTTAGGCAGGAGAAACCTCCAGCAATGAAACTAAAGCTTTCAGCCTTACCTGCAGAGTCATGATTTTATAGTGGGGCTTTGTGCAGAAATTCTGTGCAATCTCTGAAGTTGAAAGAACCATCATCACTAGCATTATGAGTTCACTCACTGCCTCTATTTAAGAATTGAATGTAATTTTCAGAGTTTTTAAAGAACTATGGAGGGTACAATCTGCCTTTTAATTACCTTATGCCAGAGAAACAACAAAAAAGGTCACTGTAAACATTGGATGCAAGAAATTATAAAAGAAATTCAGGAAAAAATGTTTCATAGTTTTAATTAGTCTGTGTCATTCACTGATGTAGGAGTTTATTATAGAGTCAAATTCAGCAGTGGATTTCAAATGCTGCCAGGTATTTTTAGAAACCAGTAATAACATTTTACTGCTGAGCATACAAGGAGCATACCAGATATAGTTCCAAATGCCAGCTGATTTGCTGGAGTCCATGCGAGGAATACCTTCACGCACATGCACAAAGCAGTTCACAGAGTGGTCTTCTCAGAAATATATGTGACTTTCCAGCCTGTCCCAAAGTAAAAAAAAAATCTGGTGGCTATGCCCCTCTTCTAAGAGCTATTGAGGCTAGGAAATGCAACTTTAAATAGATTCTGCATGGCATTGCCCTCTTATAAATGTGCTCACAATGTCTCCTATTCATAATTGTTGTTGCTGCTCATACAGATAAATCTTAAGTCATTCACCAATTTTGTACATTTTACTTATTTCCTTAAATATGTAAATGATCTTTTTGATGGTTAAAGTGGGAAACAACTGTTAATTGAATTTCACTGTGTCAAAATTTATTTTGCTTGGGCTCATGAATGAAAAAGTCCTAAAGTCTTCTGTTACTAGTGTATTTTTCTTATTTTTTTATGTCCACATTTTGGATATATTTCTGTATTAGCATCATCTGCAATATATATTTAAAAAGAAAGACACCAACACTGATGCAGATGAATTATCACCAGTGAGTAGTTGATAATTTCAAAAGGTTCATTGATAACATTCTGTGCATATTAATTTTTTTGTTTGGTGTTTTGTTTTGTTTTGGGTTTTTTTTTTGTTATCTTGGCTTTGTGTATGTCTACACAGTATCTCAAGTTTCAATTAAGACACTCTAATTCATACAGTTTCCTAATAGCACCAAGAAAATATAACGTATCTTACTGAGGTATAAATTATGTCTTAAGCATGTTTGGAAAATGAAGATACTTGTTCTTCAAATATATTTGGTTTGTTCTAGGAAAGGATAATTCACTGTTCTATCTGAAACACTTCTTTTAGAAGGTCCGTGAAATGACTTTTCGTGTTTGTCATTGACTTTCCTTTTCACCTTCTCCCCACCACAGGCTATGGTTTTAAGTAGGAACGTTTTGTATTTAGCATCACATTTTAAGTTAAGATCAGTGTTTTCTTTTCTGTCTGTTTCTCAACTATATTTAGAAAATGTTTTCTGCCTTCTGTTCCATACTGTCTTTCATCAAATCTTTTCTTCCTGCATTCCTTTCTCCTAGTACACTATGATTTATTTCGGACATTGGTGCAATGTTAGGTCATACAACTTCTTGTAGAGCTCCCTCTGCTGTGGGACACCCCTATGTTTTTTTCTGCTCGGATATTTACAAGTAATACAGCCTTGTCATAAAGCTTTTTCTTTGTAATTTTTTACCTATTATACAGAAGTGCAAGCAAGTGCAAGGAATTTGTTCCTAACCACCTAGGAAATAACTGGTAGGAAGGAATGATTGTCTAAATGATATAGGTGAAACCCTTCCATTTACTGTCAATGTGAATTTAAAGTGAAAAATGAAGATTTCAAGAAGTTTTTTTTACTAGGCTGAACTTAATAGGATTTCTCTTTGTTTACTTTTTAAAATAACAGGATGATATGTGCTTATAATTTAAAACCAAGTGTGGTTAAAAGATAAAGTACCAACACAGTTTCTTCTTGGCTGACTGCAGGCCTGAGTCCTTTCATACTAACATGATTCCCTCTTTAATCCTGTCATGATACCTAGACTGGGCTGTACTTAAACCAGTGGAAAGAAAGCTTCCGTTTGAGAAATAAATTTGCAGCCATCCAATTACCCTTGGTACCTAACCTAAGGATCTGGTAACACACATAATCTGTGAAAGAGAAAAAATATATTTTAGTTCTGAAAAATGATATGCAGGACAATTTAAATTATTTGCTGCTTCAAAACCAAATGATTTATAGACTAAATATTTGCCACCTTCTCTTTCCATTATAATATTTTTTCTGTAAATATTGGTATTTGAGTTGATGCTATGCACACCTACATAATGCATTTGTAAGAGGCATTCAAGAAGCAAAGAAGTGTAATTTCCACTCATCTTTCAGCAAACTCATGTTAATAATGTTACTTGAACATATTCCAAGAAGAATGCTGTTGGCAAAATCAGTTCTTTGTTGGTGGATATTTTCTAGTATGGTTCCAATAATAGATACTGCTAAATGCCCTGATGATCTCTTTTCTCTTCAGTGTTTGCCAGAATTGCTAGACATACTGTTTTATGAAATCTTCTCTACCATCCTTTCAACCCACCAGACTGATAAATGCAATAAGAAATCTAAATCCAAGAGAAATAAGAGTGTTTTTCAAGATTGTTAGACAAGTCATTTTAGCAATCCGCTTTATACAGTATGAGATGAAAGCAGTCAGCATACCAATCTTGAGAAGGCATAAGGATTTAATTAATATTTTTGTTATTTAGTTGGAGAAGCAGGCAGAACAGAAGTCCATTGTGAAAAAGTAAGAAGTTAAAAAATTTCAAGAAGTACAGACACCATCTCGCTCAGGCCAGAGGTGGCACCTGTCTTAAAGATTGTTAAACAAAACATATGAAGGAAAATACAGAATAATTTTGGTTGGAAGAGAATCACAGAATCATAGAATCATAAAATCATAGAATCAATCATAGATTCATAGACCCATAGAATCATAGAATTATAGAATCAATCATAGAATCATAGAATCATAGAATCATAGAATGTATTGGGTTGGAAGGGACCTCTAAAGGTCATCTAGTCCAACCCCCCTGCAATAAGTGGGGACATCTCCAACTAGGTCAGTCTGGTCAGAACCTCATCAAGCCTGGCCTTGACTGTCTCCAGGGATGGGGCCTCCACCACCAATATGGTCACATGAAATAAATTTTTCCTAATGTCTAACCTAAATCTACCCTTTTCTAGCTTAAACCCATTACCCCTCGTTCTGTCACTACAAACCCTTGTGAATAGACTCTCGCCTGCTTTCTTATAGGCCCCTTTCAAGTAGTGGAAGGTCTCTATAAGGTCCACCTGGAGCCTCCTCTTCTTCAGGCTGAACAACCCCAACTCTCTCAGCCTGTGTTTGTAGGAGAGGTGCTCCAGAGCTCTAATCATTTTTGTGACTCTCCTCTGGAAACACTCCAACAGGTCCACATCTTTCTTGTGTTGGGGGCTCCAGAGCTGGACACAGTACTCTGGGTGAGGTGTCACGAGGGCAGAGCAGAGGGGCAGGATCACTTCTCTCGGTCTGTTGGCCACTCTTCTTTTGATGCAGACCAGGACTGAATTGGCCTTCTGGGCTGCCATTGTGCATTGGTGGCTCATGTTCAGCTTTTCGTTTACTAGTATCCCCAAGTCTTTTTCCAAAGGACTGCTCTCTAGCATGTCCTCTTGCAGCCTATATTGATAATGCTGGTTGCCCTGACACAGGTGCATGACCCTGCACTTGGCCTTGTTGAACCTCATGAGGTTCACCTGAGCCCACCTCTCCAGCCTGTCCAGGTCCCTCTGGATGGTGTCCTGTCCCTCTGGCATATCAACTGCACCACCCAGCTTAGTATTGTCAGCAAACTTGCTGAGGATGCACTCAATACCACTGTCTATGTCATTAATTAAGATATTAAACAAAACTGGTTTCAGTACAGACCCTTGAAGGGCACCACTTGTCACATTTTCCCATCTAGACATCGAACCATTGACCACTACTCTCTGGGTGTGACCATCCATCCAATCCACTGAACAGTCCACCAATCAAAACCATATTTCTCTGACTTAGAAAGGAGGATATTTTGGGGGACAGTGACAAAGGCCTTGGTGAAGTCAAGATAGATGACATCCACACCTTTTCCCTTGTCCACTGAGAGACCTTTAAGAGCATCAAGTCCAACCATTAGGCTAACATTACCAAGTTATCGATAAGCAAAGTCCCTTGGCACAACATCAATATGTCTTTTAAATACCTTCAGGGATGGTGACTACACCATTTCCCTGGACAGTCTGTTCCACTGTTTAACAACCCTTTTGGTGAAGGAATTTTTTCTTATTTCTAAACTAAGCCTCCCCTACTGCAACTTGAGTCCATTTCCTCTTATCCTGTCACATCTTCCTTGGGAGAAAAGACCAACACTCCCCTCACTACCACCTCCACTGAGCTAGCTGTAGAGAGAGTGATAAGGTCTCCACTGAGCCTCCTTTTTTTCCAGACTAAGCAACCCAAATTCCTTCATCTGTTCCTCATAAGACTTCTCCTCTAGACCCCTCACCAGCTTCATTGCCCTTCTTTGGACACTCTCCAGCACCTCAATGTCCTTCTTGTAAGTGAGGGGCTGACATTGAAAAAAAAGCTTACAAACATATGAAACAAGTTTAGCATTTCATAGAATCATAAAATACTAGAGGTTGGAAGAGACCACTGAAGATCATTGAGTCCAATCCCTATGCTAGAGCAGGATCACCTAGGGCATGTCACACAGGAACATATTCAGGTGCATTTTGCAAGTCTCTAGAGAAGGAGACTTCACATGCTCTCTGGGCAGTCTACTCCAGGGCTTCATCACCCTCACAGTAAAGAAGTTTCTCCTCATGTTGAGGTGCAACTTCCTGTGTTTCACCTTGCTGCCATTAATCTCTCATCCTATCACAGGGCACAACTGAAAAGATACTGGCCCCTTCAACTTGACATCCACCCTTCAGATATTTGTAAACATTAAAAAGATCCTCTCTCTGTCTTCTCTATACCAGGCTAAATAGCCACAGGTCTCTCAGCTTTTCGTCATATGAGAGATGTTCCAGTCCCTTAATCATCCTTGTAGCTCTCTGTTGGACTCTCCCTAGTATTTCCTTATCTTTCTTGAACTGGGACCAGAACTGGGCACAATATTCCAGATGTGTTCTCAATAAGGCAGAGGGGGAGAAGAACCTCCCTCAACCTGCTGACCACACTCTTCTTTATGCACCCCAGGATACCATTGGCCTTCCTGGGCACAAGGGCACATTGCTATTCATGGATTACTTACTTTCTATCAGGATGCCAAGGTCCCTCTCCATGGGGCTATTTTCCAGTAGGTCTACCCCTAACCTGTACCAGTGCATGGTGTTATTCCTCTACATGTGCAGGACGCTAGACTTATCATTGTTGAACTTCATTAGCTTTACCTTTGCCCAGCTCTACAGATCTTGCTTTATGACAGCATAGCCTTCCCGGGTATCACCACTCCTCCCAGTTTTGTATTGTACCTTGCTGAGGGTACACTCTATCCCTTCATCCAGGTTGTTGATGAAGATGTTGAATAAGACTGGACCCGGTACTGACCCCTGGGGAACTCCACTAGCTACAGGTCACCAGCTGTAGCTGGTGTTCTGTGCCACGGATCACAACCCTCTGAGCTCTATCGTTTAGCCAGTTCTTAACCCATCTTACTGTCCCATCTTCTAACCTCCACTTCCTGAGCTTACCAACAAGGATGTTACGGGAGAGTGTCAAAAGACTTGCTGAAGTCAAGGAAGACAACATCCACTGCTCTTCCTGCATTTAGTCACACCATCACAGAAGGCTATCATATTAGTCTGTGGCAAGAGAAGAAGCTCCCAATAACTACAAACACTTTAAGAAAAATCTCTGTCTTTTTGAGAATCTGAATAAAAGTTATTAGGAAATAAACATTTGTGTTTATTATTTAAAGAAAAAAAGTCATAAAAATAATTTTGAAATGAGTGAATTCTAGTAATCACTGGTGCTGCTATAGCAAAGTTGTGATGGTCAGCTTTAAGTTGGGAATAATTTTGGAGAATGGGGATTCTCACAGAGGACTAACACTGGGAATGCTGAAAGCAATTTGGAAATTGGCTTCTGGGGGTATTCTTCTGTCAGGGAGGATGTCTGTGCTTTTAATTTTCTGCAATGTAAAGTTAACCTGAGAGTCAATGGAAAATGAAAAATATATGATATACTCATGTAATTTTGAGTCCCTATGCTACTTTGAATTTTCTTGATTAGTGATTCACAAAGCTCTGTTAAGTCTCTGTCCTACCTTTGCTATTATACCATTAGAAGTATATTCACAGGAATGTAGTGTTCAACTTGGTGTAAATGAAGATGAATAACATCCTTTTCTCTGAGACTACACTTTCAGACAAAACTGTCTTCAATTAGTTGTCTGGATACAATACTTTTGCAATGATACAAATTGTACATATGTGTTCTGAGGTCTGGAGTAGCAGCAGTTAAGTCATAAAAATACTTGACGAAAGTGGCAGCTGTAGGTGGTGTGTGTGTGTGTCAAAAATAGCCAACATTAATGAGAAGAAAATAAACATCAACCTTGTGGACTTTCTATGTACATGAGAGTACTCTACTGTACATACTTACCTCAATACTGAGGTAAATCTGACTTACTTTTGTGCTGGTGGTTGTCTTTTTGGGTTGTGTCTTTCTGATGTTTCATTTTTATCCTCTTTAGATCAGGATTTTTTCCCTTTTTGAAGAACATAAATATGCTCTCTTTTACTGGAATTATATGCATGAATGAAGTATATGTATAATCTTACTTCACAGTAGAAAAATAATATAGTAAGAGTTTCACTTATCTGTTAAGAATCTAGAGATAAGTCTGCTTCTCACTTGTGATGTTTAAGAATACATTAGGCAAGACAAGTGTGAAACAGCAACAGAATCTTAGCAATTTATACTTGGACACCATTTATTTGAAGTATGAGTTAATGTCTACACAAAGTTCATGGCAATATGAAAAGAGAACCTAGGAATCCTACTCATTCTTCTGGAGTCATGCTGACCTTTTATGTTTAAAAATTACTGAAGAGAGAAATAACTTACAGTTACTCCCAATTACAATACTCCCAATGCTCCTATTTTTTTTCTTCTCAAAGAAAATATTTGTCAACACTTAGATGAGATTGCGCCAAACCATAATCAGCATTTAATGGCTGTGTTCACAGAAAAAAGTGGCATCTTTCCAAAGGTAGAACAGGGTTAGTGAGTTTAGTTTAGTATTTCTTAAACGTTGAGTAACTGTTAATAAAAATAACATTACATGTGAAAAAACTAGGAATAAGGTCATGTTGGCTAGCCATTCTCTGATGTTGCATATTAATGTATATAAGATGGAATCAGGAGATAATTCTTCACTCCATTTAAATGAAAAAATTATTTCCCAGCTCAGTGTTCAAAGGAAATACTTTTTTACTTTTCTTTGAAGTATCCTGCCATTAGAACCCTTTCATCATATGTGGAAAAGTACTTTGGAAGTTCATATGGCTTTATAACATTGAATTGTAAATATGCCTCAAATGCTATGTTCTAAAATAAAAAGCAGCTTATGTTTATATCTGTGAATGTGTATCTAAGTATACATTTATAAATTTTCTCTATTCTTACACATTTAGATAAGTTATATATAACATATATATATTATAACATACATACTTATATAATTTAAACTTGCATAACTGTATTCTTAGAAGTGTGCATATAAATGTGTAAACTTCCAGATATATAATTTATAATGTAAAGTTTAGAAATTACATTATAAATAAAAAAATATTTTATTTGGTTTTAATAAAATTATTTTATTCTGGGACTAGAGATTCTACATCCCTTATGCTTCTCAAAGAAAATCAGCTTTAACTGTTCCCTTAAGCTTTAGCAATGTACATTATATCTGTTCTGCTAACATTACAGAACCTACTCTGTAGATTGTTAAAACATGCATTCTCACATATACTAGACTCTTCTTTGCTCATGAGAGTTAAATAAATATTGGTGTTTCTCATACAGAAAAAAAACAACTACAAAAAATAAGAGACTTTCTGTTTGATTTGCACTACCTTAGGCAAACATGAAAAAAAGATTAAAAAAAAAGACTAGAAAAAGCAGTCAAATCACTAAGTGTTTTTAAAGGGTCTAGATTTTTGTTCGTTTGTAAAAGCTTCACCTTTTATGATTTTTAATTAAAGAAAATAAATAAAAAAGATAGTTTAGGCCTTTTCAATGACAGCCATTTAAAGCAATGGGATTCAGGGCTTTCAAACAGTTTTCTTTGGAGTGGCAAAGTTTCCTAAGTACTGGGATATTCAGAGATGACACTGCCCTGAGGAGATTTTGACTCCTTTTCTGTGTGAAGTTTGACTGGAAATTCAATTCTGCACCCCTGGAATCTTTCTTAATCAAACTTACAATATTCAAGCATTTTCTATGAAAAACATTTCTGTTGTTTTTTGTAATTTTTTAGTAATGCAGAAATTTTTTCAAACATTTCTCACCCTTTATATTTGAAAATCTGAGGTACAAGTAAGGATTTTTCTGGAAAGAGAAATGATAGAGCAGGGTTGGTGACACCAGGGTAATCATGTGATAAGACCCTTTTTTTTCCACCACGGATCCTGTTGCCTTCAGTGCTGTCCTGAGCTTTCAGTCTGTTTAATTCCCCTTGGAATGCTAAAGATTTCTAAGTGAGTCAGTCAGACAGAAACTGTGGGGGAGAAAAGTGAAATATAATTAAATATTAATTTTTTAGAAAACTTTTATTATCTTACCAAGTATTTTCAAACACAACCTGTTTGATTTTGCAGTTTGAAGTCCTTTTCTTATTTAATGAATCCACTTAGCATGGAGGGAGTGTTTCAGACAGGAGAGGAATGGAGCAAATCACATTCAGTTCAGTGGAACAACTTGTAAAGAAAAGACAGCAATGTTGCATTTGGTATCAGTCGGAAACACTGACACAGAAACACTAGTAAATATAGTTAGTGACTGACATAGAGAACTATGTAGTCATATAGTGACATAAATGTATGTCATCTATATAAATGTATATGGATAGTACAGTGATATAAGACTACTGTACAGTATATACATCAGTGGACAAGGAAGGAGTGACAAATGTCATCTAGGTCTTTGACATGGTCCGCCTTAACATCCTTTTCTCTAAATTGGAGAGATGTGGATTTGATGTACAGATTGTTGGGTGGATAAGGAATTGGTTGGCTGATCGCATTCAGAGGGTAATGGTCAATGGCTCAATGTCCAGATGAGTGGTGATGAGTGGTGTCCCTCAGGGGTCCATATTATAACCAGTACTGTTTAATATCTTCATCAATATCTTAATATCAACAACACAGGCAGTGGGATCAAGTGCACCCTCAGCAGATTTGTAGATGACACCAAGCTCAGTGGTGTGGTTGACACACCCAAGGGACAGGATGACATTCAGTGGGACCTGGACAAGTCTGAGAAGCGGGACCATGTGAACCTCATGAAGATTAACAAGGACAAGTGCAAGGTCCTGCACCTGGTTCAGGACAATCTCCTGTATCAGTACAAGCTGCGGGAAGAAGGGGTTGTGAGCTTTCCTTTGGGGAGATACATGGAGAGTACTGGCTGATATAGTTGAATTGTTTAGCCTGGAGAAGAGAAGGCTCCAAGGAGTCCTTATTGCAGCCTTTCAGTACTTAAAGGGGGCTTATAAAAGAGATAAGGACAGTCTTAGTATGCACTGTAGTGATAGGACAAGGAATAATGGTTTTAAACTAAAAGAGGGTAGGTTTAGACGAGAAGGTTTAGACTAGGAAGAAATTTTTTGTGATGACGGTGGTGTCACACCTAGTCTTCTAGATGCTTTAGTAAGAAGAGACATGAGATAATGCAGATGGTGATTCTTTATGGTACCCTAATTATTGACACTTGAAGAAAAGCTCTGTATGACTATCAGTACTACATTTTATTTTAATGGGTAGTATTCCCATTTTTTGTTATAATGAAGTGTAACCTATTAGAAACATACTTGTTGCAGAACAAGGAAGTGAAGTGATTTGCCTGATGTTATGAAGTCTTGCTGGGTAGAAACAAGGATTAAACCCAGATATTCTGTCTTAAAGTCATGGACTTTTATGGGTAAGTCGCACTTCAGAGGAGAAAATAGGTGTCTAATTATTGGCAAAACAATGTTTCAAGTGGAGTACTGAGAAATCATAAATTATTAATATAAAGGTAGTTTCTGCTAATTCAATTCATCCTGACTAAGTGTGTGTGTTATTTTGAATTCTTTAACTACATGAACTCCATGTTTTACATGATTCTGTTTGTGATCAAATAGAGAAGAAATTTTATTTATTTTTATTTTAAAAGTATAAAGTTCAGTTGTGGCTTAAGGCAAGCTTCATTCATCATGATGATGTAATACAATGTAATATTCTGTAACCAGCTGGGAGGATGTGTTGTTACATTGTGGTTTTGCATCATCAGATGTAATAACATGACAAAAAATACTTAAGTGTACCTCTAAAGAGACAAAATAATAATTAGTAACTTTTGACCTCTACACTAATCATGTTGTTAATAGACATTTTCTTGTCCAAAAACACTTTTTGCTTCTTATCCTATTCTAAGAAAATTACCTCAGATTTCACATTACTTTAAAGTGTTTGCATGTGGCAGAACCAAGAAGAAAGAATAATGAGAGTGAGTTTACTGGAGATGATATAATCTCCAAAGACTTTAATTTTTGTATGTGTTGCTACTGAGAACTCAGTTTACAGATCTTTTTATAGCACTAAGTAATCATCTTGTTGATGCAGAATAGTACATGTTGCTCATTTAATTCAGTATATCTAGATGTAATGTGTTTATATACTTAATGTGCCGCATACAGATGCCACATTCAGCAACAATTATCTCAATCTACATATCAGAAACTGGAATAGAGCTATTATCTCATATATCTAAGCAATGTGTTTACGAGATATTTATTATGGAAAAACCTAATATTCTTTGAAAATATGCATTTAAAACATTTATAACTGTATGTTGCTAGTAATAGTACTCTGGGATACCAGAAGTAATAGTGATGAATGTCTCTTGAATTAATTGGATGAATTGACTTCTGCTCTGAATAACTTTACATAATGTAAAACTGTATGAATTTTGGATTTTTTATTCTATGACAAAAATTAATGCATCTTAGCAGAACATTTTGTTATTTTGCTATTGAGAATAAATTTTATGCATTATTAAGTCATGAAAGAATAACAGAATTTAAAGTCTGTACTTAAGACATAAAAAAATTCATAGCAAACAAAACAAAAAAGTATGTGGTAAACCCCTATAATTGAGGAACTTTTCTGCTTATATTGTTGCATAGTTACCCACAAAATAATTATAGCAAGTGGTGCTGTGAAGATATTAATAGTACTTTATTGTGCTTCATTTATTTTATCCTAAAGAATGCTTATCAATTCTTACATGAATGAAGCTCCAAAATACAGTACCCTTGAAATGCAAATGTTTCTGGAATTGCTAACAGCTTGAAATCAGGGTAGGCATAACAAATAATCAACTGGCTAGAGGTGGGAAAATTGATTTCAGAATTAATGTGTTAGCCACATGTCATGACCTAAACTTTTAAAGTATCTGTCAGTGTAACTCTTGTTAAACAGTGAACCGTTTTGTGTCATGTTGTAAGGAAATTTTAGGTTATCAGTTGTTAGGTTTGGCCTGTTGTGCTAGATAGCATGGACAGACTTGTTGGTTCAACTAGAAATTATGGGAAATGGTTTTGTGCATGTCTGTCATTGCTTGCAGAGTTTTTCCAGAATTGCATGCAGCTGGTCACCTCTGTAGGCATGTTCCTGAGAAGGTTTGTCTCATCCACTATGAACAACATCACAGTAGTTTCTCAAGTAAAAGTTCCTGATCCTACCTGTGTAAATGTTTTTGAGTAAAAGGATACAGATGTTATCAATAAATAATTAAAAAAGATGGTATCTGTGGAAGAGGTTGATACCTAGTGGTACCTTTCTATATGTGTTCTTTACTTGTAAAAAATTTAAGGCATTTTTTATTACCTTGGTCATCTTCCACTGATGTCATCAACCAATTTCCATAAATTCTGTGAATAACACATAATTTTCATTGTCATAGCAACTTTTAAAATCCTTAAAAACCAACACATTTTGCTTTGATAGGTAGTCATATTCAACTGCAAACTATAGCACATAGTTGTGCACAAAGTATTACATAATCTTAAAAGAGCTATTAGATCAGGCTATCAGCTACTTGCATTTGTTTTCCCCAGGTATGTTTTTCATTTAAATATTTGAAGACTGTTGGAAAACTCTCTTTTTAGGTGGTTGTGATAAGAGGAATTGCAGTGGTGAAGAAGACAGAGCAGGAGTAGGTATAAAGCAGTTCAGTGCTATAGCTTCTCTCAGATCCTTTAAATAATATCTTTAAAACATATTTTCTACTCTAGCCATCATGCCTCCAGGTTTTATGATTTAGAAGCCTGCATAAATTTCAAGTGGGAGCACATTAAGATACAGTCATAGTTAATGCTCAGAGTCACAGGTATGGACATGATGTGTTCAGGAGGTGAAAACTCATTGCTTGAAAACTCACCTTGTAGTAATGAGAAACAGGCTTTCTGAAAGGGCCTGATCTCCCTGGCATCAGATCTCTTGCAGCAAGCAGGATAAGCAGATGTAGTCAGGACTGAAACACTCAGTCAGTCCACATGGTAATGCAAGATCCCTGCAGGATCTGCTGCAGTTGTGGTACTGACAAAGCAACCTGCTGCTGCACAGAAAGGAAGAAGCCTTCTGCCCTGGCTCTCCAGGGGGTTGTTACTGAGGGTGCTGTTCTGACAAGAAGGCTAGTGACTGTCCTGCTGCTCTTGCTTCTGTTTATGGGAAATCTCTTCTGAGCCCTCACCTTTCTTGGTGATGCAGCTGAGGGTTCTTCAATGGTTTCTTTATCAGGATGGGGTTGAGGTCTTCTTGCAAATAGTTACAGCGGTATCTTTCTCCCCATGCCTTTGTTACCATCCCCTCAGAATGTTTGCATTCCCCAGAGCTTGTCCAGAAAAGGAAGCCTGAGACGACTCCTTGGCTACTTCAGTCTGAAATCCAGTAACTTAGTGCAATTCACTTCCAATAGCTATTGAAATGCGTCTTTGTGCTGAAGCGTCTCAACAGCACTTGTGTTCCATTTCACCACCATCTCCCCAAAACCAGCATCCTCTTCTGGGAGGACAGGGCTATGTTGCTGGGTGAGCTGGGAGGGTGGACGACATGGACCACTGGAAAAAAGCAGAAGTCACATCTATTTGCCGAGCATGTGAGTCCTAAACATTTAAGTAACATTCTCAAATGGACAAGTGTGACAGCATTGAATTTATGCAAAAGTGAGTAAAGAAAAGTATTTGGAAATGAGAAGGCATGGGGTGCAGCAAAGGTGGAAGAAAACAGTTCTGAGTGGTAGAAATGTTGTACACAAGATTTAACATTTTATTCTCATGATGAACACATATAGGACATTATACCAGGAATGTCTTCTCTGTTGTCAGTTTCTCTAGCTGTCAGTGTTACACTGTCCCACCCTGGGATTAGAAGCATGCAGAGAAGACTTTCTCTGCCTGATGTGTACCAGCAGCTTTTGAAAACCAATATTTTCAGCATGGGCATCTCTGATCTCTTTCCCTGAAGAGAGGAAATTAAAGAGTAGAAGGAGAGCAAATGTATGTGGTGGCAGTGCCATATAGCAGCCAGTTTTCAAATATGCATTGTGCAAGTATTTTTATTCTGAAGTCTAGTGAGGAGCAATTTATGCTTTTAATCAGGTATTGAGCTTTTCTGCAAAAAGGCTGAGCATATTTCAGTGCATTTTGGGGGGAGGAACTTAAATTGCTCCAGATTTATTCTTGTCCTTATAGTTCTTTCTCTAGCTGTGGCTTTAATTAGGCATTCTGCAACAGAACCACTGAGATACTATCCATGAATGCAAAGATTTGAACATCAAAAATTTGCACTGGTCTTGAATGTAAAGAAAATACGTTTACAAAGATGGAACTTATTTTAAAAGTTTTGTATAATTTTGACCTTCATGAAAATGTCTGTTTTAATATTTAAACAATGACAGAAGCTCATACTTTCCCTCCTCTCTCTGTGGACTGGAAAACATATAAAGACAGACCTACCTAGTGCTTCCAGGATATCTGTCCCTCTCATATGGAATTATGAAGCAGAGATAGCTAACTAAATAGATAATGACAGACATTACAAAATAACATACTTAATCCCTTATAATACTGATTCAATATAGCAAGAAATGTTACTGCTGTTAATATATTTAATATTATACCCTGTTTTTTTCCTATTTGTCATTTCTGCAACATTAATTTCACTAGATCCTATTAGGAAGTAACATAGCCTAGCTCAGAATTCACATATGCAAGCCACAATAAGAAAAGCTTACAGACATTTCAAAATTGTCATAGGAATTAAAAAATTAAATCTCAAATGGATTAGATTAGAAAAGACCAAAAGCAAGTATCAAGTTACATATCTGATACACTAATACACTGGTAATGCTGTCTGCTTCTTAAGAAGTGTATATTCCCTTTCCTGAGTTGCAAAACTGTTTTGTAACATGATATATAATGGAATGGGAAATGTTTAGAGCATGTGTTTGTAGATTAATAGTAGACAACTGTTTACAGAGCATCTGTACTGCACAAAAAAGTCATGGCAATGAGGAAGATGCTAGATTTAAGCACAAAACAAAATTCAGGCCTGTTGTGGGGAGGGCACAGAGTGATGCCTACAGCTGATGAATATATGGTGTCATGTAAATGAAAGGGAAAGGTACAGAGAATGCTCTGGCCTCTTCATTCCTGTTTTGTTTCTATAAAACTATATTATTTATAGCTGTAACTGCAGAGTTAAAATAACTGAATAATAAAATAACTTAGCTTGGAAGAGTTCTCTGGAAGCTGTCTCATCCAGTCCTCTGCTGAAAGAAGGGCTAACATCAAAGTTTGATCAAGTTTCCCAGGCCCTTCACCAGTGAAATTCTGAGCATTTTCAAGAGTGGAGATTCCACAACAGTTTTAGACAGCTGTTTTTTGTTCTTAACCATCACCATTATGAAGATTTTTTTTTTTTCCTTATATCCATTCAAAATACTACTTTGTGTAAACTGCAACTATTGTTTCTTCTGCTGTCTCCATGAATCCCTGAGAATGAGCTGGCTCTACCACTCTACGTCCTCCCTATAGGTACTTCCATACAATAATGATATCTCTCTTCCCTGCAGCATTCGATGACAACATTCATGACTGTCATCAGACAACATTCTGTGCTGTCCAGACACAGTTCCCTCAACATTCCTCATCATCTGTCTCAATTAAATAGTCCTCCATTTGATTCTCACCAGTTTCCTAGTGTCTATGGAAAAGTCCAATGCCCACTCCATTCACAGAATCACAGAATGGTAGAGACTGTAAGGCACCTCTGGAGATCATCTAGTCCAAGCCCCCTGCAAAAGCAGGATCACATAGGGCAGATTGCACAGGAATGCATCCAGGCGGGTTTTGAAAGTCTCCAGAGAAGGAGACACCACAACCTCTCTGGGCAGCCTGTTCCAGTGATCTGTCATCCACAAAGTGAAGAAGTTTGTCCTTATGTTTAGGTGGAACTTGCTGTGTTGCAGTTTGTGCCCTTTGCCCCTTCTATCACTGGGCACCCCTGAAAAGAATCATAGAATCATCATAGAATCATAGAATGGCTTGAGTTGGAAGTGACCTTAAAGATCATCTAGTTCCAATCCTCCTGTCATGGGCAGTGACACCTTCCACTAGACCAGGTTGCTCAAAACCTCATCCAGCCTTCTCTTAAACACTTTCAGGGATGAGAAATCCACAACTTCTCTGGGCAACCTGTTCCAGTGTTCTACCAACCTCAGAAAAAAAGAACTTCTTCCTAATGTTTAATCTAAATGTACTCTGCTCTAGTTTAAAACCATTGCTTCTTGTTAAATCACCACATGCCCTTATAAAAAGTCCCTCTCCAGCTTTCCTGTAGGCCTCCTTCACGTACTGGTGAGATCTCCCCAGAGCCTCCTCCAGGCTGAACAGACCCAACTCCCTCAGTCTGTCTTCATAGGAGAAGTGCTGCAACCTTCTGATCATCTTTGTGGCCCAGGTGTGACATCCAGGTGGGATGTCAGAAGAGCAGAGTAGATGGGCAGAATCACCTCCCTTGACCCAATGACCACACAATACTGTGTCCATCCTCTTCACAGTCACCCTTCAGATATTTGTAAGACTTAATAAGTACCCCTCTAAGCCTTCTCTTCTCCAGGCTAAACAGACAGAGTTTTCCCAGGTTCTTTTTCTTTGTAAGAGAGATGCTCCAGTCCCTTAATCATCCTTGTAGCCCTCTGTTGGACTCTCCAGTAGTTCCTACTCTATCTTGAACTGAGGAGCCCAGAACTGCATACAGTACTCTAGATGTGCCCTTACCAGTGCAGACTAGAGGAGGAGGAGGAGAACTTCTGTCCATCTCCTGGTCAGACTTTTCTTTGTGCACCCCCAAGATATCATTTGCCTTTTTGGCTAACAGGGCATACTGCTGGCTCATGGTTAATTTACTGTCCACCAGGACTCCAGCGTCCTTCTCCATGGAACTGCTTTCCAGCATATCAACCCCTAACCTGTACTGGTGCAGGAGGGTGTTCTTCCCCAGGTGCAGGACTATACACTCTACCTTGTTGAACATGAAAGTCTCCATCCTTCTCCAGGCTTCTGGTGTGCAAGCCACTCCTCCCAGTTTTGTATCATCAGCTGAGGGTACACTCTATCCCTTCATCCATGTTGTTGATGAAGATGTTGAACAATATTGGACCCAGCACTGACCCATGTGGAACACTACTAGCTACAGGCCTCCAACTAGACTTTGTGGCATTGATCATGACCTTCTGAGCAATACCATTCAGACAGTTGTCAATCCATCTCATGGCCCACTTGTCTAATACACACTTCCTAAGCTTACCTAAGAGAATGCTATGGGAGACAGTGTCAAAAGCCTTGATGAAGTCAAGGTAGACAACATCCAGTGCTCTGTGGGCCCACATTTTCCCTAGTCTTTCTTCTGCTTCTGATGTACTTGGAGAAGCTCTTCTTGTTGTCTTTTACATTATTTGCCAGATTTAATTCTAAGAGAGCTTTGGCCTTCTGTGTTGCATTCTTGCATACTCTGCAGAGTAATTTGTCTCATTCTAGAATTTCACATGCTTAGCCTAGCAAAACATTAATTACTGTTGTTCTTGGTCTTTCAGTTATCAAGTTCAATTACTTCAGCAAGTGCTCAGATGATCACCCTAGCCAACACAACAAAAGCAGTAGAAGTGTATTACCAAGAGCAAAAGTGAGGCTGGCACTCAACTCCTGAGAGGCTGCCGTAACTTCAAGACCACTGTGAGACACTCAGGAGCTTAGAAGTTATTCTCATTGAAACATAAGGATAAAATATTTAAGGTATGATTCCTAAAAAACCCCATAAGTCGTTAGGATTGTAGATCAAATTAAACAGTGTTGTAAGCAAAGTACTGTGAAAATTCCAGAGCAAGAACTCATCTTGGTAGGACCAGTATGAAGCTATATACCATAATTATGCTACATTATACTTTTTTTAAAGCAAAAGTTCCCCCTTTTTCCTAGAGAGTGTAGAATTTAAGACTTCTTTGCCTTCAGGAAACGGTATCTCTCTACCATTTTTTTTCATCTGACTAAGCTGGAGACATGTCCTTCTCTTTCTCTCATGGGTGATTTGTGTGGAGCATGAGAGGCATATGGGCAATATTTTGGGGTTAGGTTTGTTTTTAAAGGAAGATTTTAAGACATCCTGGGAAGAGATAATGAATTCTACTAGACCAATACTATACATTTCAAATGTCATAGAAAATGGAGGTCAATTTATACCAAGGAGAGATGTCTACTCTTTGCAGAGTTTCTGTGGGAATCAGAAAGATTCATAATAGCAGTGTTAAAGAGGATAGCATAATTCTTTGGGGTATTCATGGAGTTACCAATAAAACAACTAATAAAAGTTGAAAATTAACCATAAATTATAACCTTTGTAAAGTGACAATTTCTAATGGAAGATACTTGTCTGGAGAACTAGTTGTCTGTGGAAACCTGTAATAGGATGCATAGTCTTTCACCTGTACACTGTAAATTTTAATTTAGCCCTGATGAATAGTGTGTGAATACATGATACATGTTTGGTTTAGGCAAAATAAGAAATAAATCCATGGAAAGTGATAATGTAAAAAGAACAGAAGTATATACCTAAGAAAGATATTCAGAAATTAGTTGATTATTAACCTGTTCAGAATATACTAATTTAAATCTAAATAGACAAGTTGAGAGTCAGTATGCTACAGAGGTAATGTATATTAAAAGCACCTAACATTTCTAAAATGCCTTTATTTTCCTAGTCAATAAACAGTGTTGGCATTTCTACCTTGCTATTCTAAATATAGTAGTAGAAGCTGATGTTCAGGGAAGATGTTAATTTGGAGAAATGAATAAACAGAATTGTTCTGCTGTGTAACTACAGCAGTATGTCATTAATGTTTGTAATGAGTAACATTATATACAGTGACACTATCTGTGGTTGGAGACAGTATTTAATAAAAACTCTTGATTTTTTAATTGCTTCTATTTCTCAGCTACTTTATGCTCCTAAATAATGCTCTCAGAACAATTCGGGGGGATTGCAACTTGATTACTGGAATTTGATCTGTAGAACCTCTGATTTTGTCTTAGGATGTATGCCAAAATGGTAGTCGCTTTGTCCACTGTTGCAAATGGAGCTGTGCATGCAAAATTATACTTCAGTTATACAGACAAAGTACCAACACAATTAAGAACAGTCTAGGAAAGGCTTGTCTCTTACACTGGCAGTTTGTATTAGGTGCAAAGAAAGGGTACAGCACAGATGACTGTCCACCATTTTCACGTCTTTTTTGTCACATACAAAGTCTTATGAGGACTTTAACATCTGGCAAAGGTACAGGACCTGTTTCCAGCAAGGCACTGGGGGCAGTGATACATGGAGCAGCCACATTGCAGTTGCAGCTCAGAGCACCAGTTCAGTACAAAGTCATAGAATCATAGAATCTGTTCTCATGGAAGAGGTGCTACAGCCCTCTGATCATCCTTGTGGTCCTTCTCTGGACACGTTCCAGCACATCCATATCCTTCTTGTAATATGGGCTCCAGAACTGGACACAGTACTCCAGGTGAGGTCTCACGAGAGTGGAGTAGAGGGGGAGAATCACCTCCCTTGACCTGCTGGCCACACTTCTCTTGATGTAGCCCAAGACACGATTGACCCTCTGGGCTGCAAGAGCACACTGATGGCTCATGTTGAGCTTCTCATCCACCAGTACCCCCAAGTCCTTTTCTTCAGGGCTGCTCTCAAGCCAGTCACTGCCCAGCCTATATTGGTTCTTGGGATTGCTCCAGCCCAGATGGAGGACCTTGCATTTGGCCTTGTTAACTTCATGAGGTTGGCATGGGCCCACCTCTCCAGCCTGTCAAGGTCCCTCTGGATGGCATCACTTCCCGCCAGCATGTGAGATGCCCCACACAGCTTGGTGTTGTTGGCAAACTAGCTGAGGGTGCACTCAATTCCACTGTCCATGTCGCTGACAAAGATGTTAAACAAGACTGGTCCCAGTACTGATCCTTGAGGGACTTCGCTTGTCACTGGTCTCCACTTGGATACTGACCCATTGACAACCACTCTTTGGGAGCAGCCCTCAAGCCAGTTCTTTATCCACTGAACCGTCCATTCGTCAAATCCATATTTCACGAGCTTGAACACCAGAATGTCATGTGGGACAGTGTCAAAGTCAGTCGCTTTAGTTACTTCTGTTCTGAGCATTAGGTCAATTCATTCACAGATCAATCTTTTCAAAGAAAGAGATATGTGTCTTCAAAAATATAAGGCATGTAGTGCAAAAGGTAAATAAACATATGTGCCCAGAGTTTAGCATCTGAACATTTTTTGGCACATCATACAAGTACCTGTCTTTCAAGCTCATTTTAGAAGGCCACCAAGAGGAGGTGGCCTGCATCCCATTCTACTGGATGTCCCTAGTTGTCTGGTTTTAATGAGACATCATGGGCAAGTTCTTGTCACTCATTTATTTTTCCTTTTCTAGTGCTCTGCACCCTGGGAAAGGTAAATGTTACCACTTTTGCTGGAGCCTGGCAGAGCGTATTCCCTTTCTGGGAACACACCCCCATCCTTTGTTTTCATATGGAGTCATATCTTTCTTTTTGTCTTGTTTCTTGTTGAGGTTCCACATTTGCAGCTTTCTTTGCTTTAATTCTAGCAATTCAAGAGGAGTAATACTGGACAGATAAATTTAAGTGCATATAATGTTTATATATTATATACAGAGAATCCCCCAAGTTTTCCAGTTCTCCGTGATATAGCTTTTTCTGTACTGAACGTACATCACATTTGAATCCCTCAAATTCTCATGTTGGAGAGTAAAATCTACTTCATAATTGGTTGTGTGTGAAAGTGGCACTGAAGTACTACTCTTTTGGTTTTTTGTAGTTGGGGGCTCAAAGGGCATTGCATAGAGACAGAGATAATGGAGACCAAGTAGATGCACTTTCATAAATATAAGCAATCCCATAGATAATTTTGAGTAGTTGAATGTACAAAACCCCCCCAGTGTCTTTTATAATATGGGAAAACAATTAAATATATTCCTGTTGATCAAAGACAAAGTAAGTTCTTACATGAGGTTATACAAGTTTTGTTAATTTATAATAATGGAGACTTCACTGCTATGCAATAAGAAACATAAAATTTAATAAAATATGTCATAAATTATATGATCATCTTTTTGTCGTCACATAGATAAAATCCTGAATCATATGTAGAACACCTCTGATCAGTCTAAGTTCAGAGCATGAATCTGAAAAGTGACTTGACCTTTTCAAATTACTGGTGGATAGATGATCCTCCTCCCACAGTGATCTTTTGATATATGCAGAGGTATCTCTCCTGGACCATCTGCTGCTTCAAAGTAAATTTTGTCTGTGGCTTTTTTAGACATTAGTCTTAATTTATTAAGCTGTGCTTACCATCTGTCTCACCAAAAAAGGATTAGATAAAAGATTAGTGCCCAGAGGTGGGGGAGACAGCTCCCGAGTGACTTGCTGCTTTATCTGCTTAATCAGTAATTGGTTGGAGTATCACTGGGTGGTAATAAGCAGCCAACTTCCTGCATCCATGAGGGTGGCAGCTGCATCTGAGATAAGAAGCATTTGCTTTCCAGGCATAGGAGAGTTTGGCTATGTAGAGCAGACCACTTCAATGACTATGTAGCATTTATTTTACCAGTTTTCCCAGGAATGCATCTTCTTGGCTGTTAGTTTTATGCTGCTTCTGTTGGGATAACATGAGTTTACCACCAAGCTGTGAGCACTTGCCTCTAGAGGAAGAGTCTAGATTCCGAAGTGCTTACATGCACGGATCACCTTATGATATTAACAAGCCAATTGATATTAAACAGCAAAGGAGACGGTATGAGACTTTATAATTCTTCAGCAAATTGCATTGTCTACAGCTTGCTGTCTTTAAACCTGTGCTTGTATGTAAAGAGGGAGGAAAGATATGCTATAAAAAAGCAGCTCACTGTGTTTGTATTCAGTATTGAATCATGGAGGTGAAGTGTGGTGAAAAAAGGAAAAAATACAATAGAAAGTAACAGCAACACAAAGTTGTAGTTGTTTTACACATAGATAAGAACAGCATACTTACAGTTTGGACAGGACAATGCTGTATGTATGTGCAGCTACAAATAACTAGACACTTTCAGGGAAGAAAAGTTACTTAATTTGTTAATACAAGTAAACCAGGGCAATTGTCTCTACATTTAAAAGCAAAAAATATATTAGGAATTTGATTAGTCACAATTTATTTCTTAATCCTATTTGTCAGATATTATGCATAACATAGAATATGTTCTGTCTTTTTTTCTGAGATGTATTTGTTTCATGTTTTATCAAAACAGCTGAAATAGCCTTTTGCATATTGTTTAGTGTGACAGGATTTCTTTCTTTTGAGTTTTATCAAACTGTTCCATGAAGACAAACCTTCTTTGTGAATGGCATTGAAAGACTTACGGAAACTTCTTGTATATATATAAAAAAAAAAATAATTAAAAAACCCAAAACAAAACAAAAAAATCTCCTTTGATTTTGTTCTAGTGTAAAAACCAGATATAAATTTTCATATGGGATCAGAGCACTGCTGATACTCTGGTTAGTGTTCTAGCGGACGCTTTTTTGAGTAAAAGGTAAACTAGGGAGATTCTAAAAGAAAGTTACCTTAAGAAAAATATTTTATTCTAGCTGCCTTCCCAAAAGTAGTTTCAGGGTAAATCAATACTTAAAATACTTACAAAGTTCTTCATCTGTTTATATGGTGCATAATACTTTTTATTGAAATTACTAGGATATATGTAGATTTTAAATAGCAAAAGCCAAACTCTATTTTGCAGAATAAAAAATCTAATATGAAAATTTGTTTCAAAAAAAGAGATGCCTTTCCATAGTATTTCTGATAACATTATTTAAAAATAATAATCTGTTAAAAAAGTATTAACACTAGTAAGAAATTTTTGAGTACTATTTCAAGAAATCTTCCTAATTTTCACATTAGGGAACTGCTTTATTGATTCAATTTAAGATGCTTAGATGGTTCCATGACTATTCTACAAAATCCACTTTCCTCTTGAATATGTTACTAATTGTTCACAGTTTGAAAAATAAGTGTAATACATAACTTTTCCCCAGATCCTTCCCTGTCCTATGATAGTATCTATTATCACAATTATTATGAGTATCTAGTATCATTAAAGACTGAATTTTGTTTTTTGTTATTAGAAGGATATATTACTCTGTTCTGTAAATGATTTACTACCATGTAGACTCCAGTCTTTGATGAGTGCACATCAATATAACCATCAAGGCCGGTTACTTGGGAAGAAAAAAAAGCCCACCAGTGAAATTAAAACTCTGTTGTACAAATTCATGAATTGATTTTACCACCAGTGATTCATTTGTGTGTGTAAGCCAACAAAATTTCTGTTTTATACTGTCTTAAACAGTGGGGAATGGATTCCAGCCTTTGCTGCCTTTGAAGAACATGGAGGCTAATGCTACCATCTGTGGAATATGATGTGACATGTCTGTTGGTCTCCATCTCCAAGGCCTTTCTAAGTCATCACACTAATCTGACGCCAATGTACTACTGCCTTTCAGACAGAAGACTCTCTCTTGTTTAATAAATATTCTAGTTACGATTTGAACCTCTTTTACCATTGATGTAATGCATAAGTCTCAGGGTTTTCATAAAAGATGTTGATGTATTGTACGACTGGGCATTCTACTTCCTTTCATGCAACCTCAAACCCAAATAATTTAAAAATGAGTAATTAAAAATAGTATTATGAATTTAAGCTTTTCTACATGCCAAGCAATTCCATAGCTCTATACCTGTCATTTCACCTTCTTTAGAAAACTCCTGCAAGCAACAGAGTAAGATTGTATAGTGCTGTAACTCCTTTCTGTCTTTTTCAAGGAGAAGAGGTGCTACGCACAAGTTAATTTCAAATATACACAAAATGTTAATGTGTCATATTTTTCAGTACACTAGTTTAAGACAGAACTAGCAAAACATATTGGGTAAAAAATTTCTAATTATTTTGGAGCTGTTGAGAAAGTAAAACTCATAAGTAAAATATTTTAAAGAACTCATGTTAATGGGAGTATTCACATAATGGAAATGAAAGAAATTATTGAAAGTTCTGAGCCAGAAGCTGAATTAGACTATACAATATTTAAGATGACTGGGTCACTAAGAAAACTTCTGTCTCTTAACACACGAAATTATTCTTGGTGACTGTAGATGTGCAACAAGACTTTTTGTGGCTAATGGAAGAAAACACAGGTTTAATTGTCTGGCAGAAGTGTGGATGGAAGGAATTTTATCAGAATTGTTTGCCATTGGGTAGCATTAATCTATTTTTTTTTTGATAGGTGTATGAGAAATTAAGAGTTTCTCTTAAAGAGCACACTATTTGTGTTACATAGAATGACAGAATAGTTTCAGCTGGAAGAGACCTTCAAGATCATCAAGTCCATCCTTATTCCTAGCCCTATCAAAACCATAAAATGATGTCCCTAAGCACAACATCTACCCAGCTCCTAAAGACTACCAGGGACAGTGACCCACCACCTCCCTGGGCAGGCTATTCCAATGCCTGACAATCCTTTCTTTAAAGAAGTTCTTCTTAATATCCCCCCTGAACCTCCCCTGGCTCAATTTCAGGCCATTTCCTCTTGTTCTATAGTTTGTCACCAGGGAGAACAGACCAACTCCTGCTTTGCTACAACTTCCCTTCAGTTGTAGAGATCAATAAGGTCTCCCCTCAGTCTTCTTTTCTCAAGGCTAAGCAGACCCAGATCCTTCAGCCTTTCCTCATAAGAGACATGCTCCAAACCCTTTACTAGCTTGGTAGCCTGCCTCTGTACCCTCTCCAGCACCTCAATCTTTCATAACCAGATACTCATGGGAAGTGCTAGGTAGATATATCTAGGTTGTGGAGTTAGGCCTGTGAAATTTTTTGGTAACTGTAAGTCTCTTTTTAGAGAAAAAAACAATCATTCATATGTGTGCACATAAATGTTCTACATACACATAAATATATATATGCTTTGAAATATTGCCATGCTTGTTTTTGTGGCTGTTACTGAAACTCCGAAACTGAAACAAGCATTTTTACATTTTAATTACTGATATTTCACTATTTCCCAGTTTTTTTCATTAAAGTGAAAACTCTTTACAGAATTGCATGACATCATACTGTTTGGAGATTTTCAAACTGATAATTCCGTCTTGTATTTAGAAATCAATGTGTCAAATTTCTGAGATTCTATATTTTGATTTTTCTATCATGAGGCATCCAAAGGCTGATACGAAAAACAGGGACCATTTCAGTTTTTAATGCCATTTCATTTAACCTGAAAAGCAAGCCTTGAGTCACTTGACATTTCTGTTCTGCTTTAAGATCCTTTTCTGGAATGGGATGAAATTTCAAGCTTGCAATACTACCAGTCAAATCAAGATTATTTCTCATATAGGCCTGGACTACCTTGCAATTTTTGTGCCTTTTGTCCTCTCCCTACTATGTGATCTTTTTATGGGCAAAATGCCTGAAATAATTTGCTTATTGCCCAATTCTCTTCTTTATAGTGTCTATGAAACACACATTCTTTCCCACTGTGAATGTCAGGTATTATCAACTGTCCTGACCCACCCCCACCCTTACTTCCCTGCAATATGAACCAATGGAATAGATTTACAATAACCACTTTTTAATGATATGTATTTTATAGCCAGTTTCTTTTTTAATTTTTTTAATTATTATTTTTAACATTAAGCCATCCATTTTATTGAATTCTTCCCACAAGAATGAGTAAAATGTTATTACATATCTGATACTTATCTTGTATAATAAAAATGTTCTTATTTTAATTTATTTTAAAATAGAAATCCATGGATGAATGACTGCTGCTACATAGAAGTCACTGAGACTCAAACTACTGGGTTTTTGTCTATTTCTTCTTCAGAAACATTCATTCACATGAGTTGATGCTTAAGATAACTGTGACTAAAAGAACATTTATAGCATAGTCTGTTTTACTACCTGATATTCTTTTTAGTTAATTCCCTGAGACAAATTGTAGGGTGAGAATATGTTTATTTTTTAATTTTTAAACTTAGGGGCTTGGAAAAAAATGCATGAAAATATTATGTAATTATGTAAAAAAAATCCTTTAATAATATTTTTCCAGTTAAATTATAGGAATTTCAGGTCAGTTGTAATTATTGCATCGAATGTTTTGTTTGTCTCTTGCATTGGATTAACTTTGTTATAGGTAGAAATTCTTCCAGAGAAGGCTTAGATAGAGGACACTGGCAAAGTATTTATATTTTTCACAATAGAAAAAAATGAAATAGATATCTTTCATGTATGTTCATGTGTCTCTATATACTTCTAATAAAACATATTTTAAAAATTATTTGCAAAGTTAGATGTATGTATTTTTCAAAAGGGTTTTGGGGTTTTTTTAAGATTAAAGGAACTACAGGGAGTATTTACGTACAATGGAGTAAAGAGAATTTTCTTTAAATATTGAAAGGTCCTTCTCTGTTGTTTTGGAGATAAGTTTCAATAACATTCTGTAACATAATATAGATATGAGGATCTCAAAGTAGAAATCTGAGTTGTCACTCAAAGAATTGTCACAGCTATCAACACTGCTAAGCAAATATAGGCACTAAAATGGCGACTCAAACAATGAAAATACTATCAGAGCTTTTTTTTAGTATCTTTTGGTTTATTTTGTGGTTAAATAAGATGAATTTTTAGTGACTTTTGGCTTACTTCAATTTTGGTGTCTTTCGCCACAAGTCAGATTGCTGCAGAAATATTATTCTTAAAAATCTGTATCACAGCATGTTATTTTATGTGTTGATTAATTTTGTTTAAAAAGAAAAAAAAGAAGATGCTTTTGAGCAAAAATTAAAGAGCAGTCAACAACATAAACAGAATTTGCCAAGCAAAGAAATGATGACACTGTGTATTTTTAGGAATTATAATTCCTTGTACAGCAACAGAACAGTTTACGAACAACAAACTTTTTATTTCTAACAATGACTACAGGAGAGGTACTATTGAAGTGTACATGGCTTGTTGCTGTTAGAATGTAGTTAATTCATCAATTATTAAAGATTATATAGTCAATAGAAATGGCTGGGGGGGTGGAAAGTAAGAAAACCTAAGTAAATTTTTTTTTTTTCATTAGTTTATTGTGCATGTAGAGACTGATTTCAGACTTTCTCTTCTGAGAGCAATGTGGTGAACCTGAGTAGTGGTACCTCCTAAATAACCTGGATTGGGCAACACAAAATTTTAGGGAAACACACCAGTGAATGATGGTAGATTTATGCACTAGGGTTTGTACCACCAGAAATACTGCAGCTTGAAATCTGACATTTCTACCAGTGAGAATAAAAAATGCTGTTTCATTTGAAGTAATTCCATCATAAATGAAAAGCAGTTCCTCTCACTATCATACAGTTCTATACTGTTGATAGCAATGCTTCTTAATGCCTTGAAATTAAAATAGCTAAGAAATTATCTAAATATTTGATTAATATCTTCTATATTTTCCTACAGTAGGATAGAATGAGAGAAGGAGTAAGGGCAAATAAGTTGGAGACAAATCTGTCTGAAGAAATTGTATAGCAGTCATCTTGATGGCTGAGGCATAGGGATGAGGTACCAATTTCAGATGATCTTTGGTAGCAGCCCTTTAATCTTTTTCAGCATGAAGAAAAAATACCTTAGTTTAAGTCTGCATTAGTGAGATTTGAGAGATTTGACAGATGTGCAGTCACAAAATATAACCAGGTGACTCAAGTTATCAAAGCCCTCAGCCAGCTGTTCTGTTCATAACATTGAAACAGATATTTGATCTACTTGTCAATCAAATCCTGAACCAGCCTTGCCTGGCTTTCACCCTGCGTATTAATTTATTTTTCAGTTTACTGCAGCAGAAATACGCTCTGCTCTTTCTAACTTTTAGATGATTTAATACTTTGTCTTTTGTCTGTGAGAAATGGAAATATGGAAACTCTTTAATCTTAATCAATGATTTAATACTTTGTCTTTTGTCTGTGAGAAATGGAAAAATGGAAATTCTTTAATCTTAATCACTCATTTGAGCATTAGTTTTCATGCCAAGAAGGGTAGTTAATGATTTATTACACAATCAATTTATATGCAACTAGCAGACAATTAAGTGGAAAATACTGACTGCCAATGTGGATTAAGACAAATTATGTCCCACCAATGTAATACTTTTGTTTAGCATGATAACTGGATTAGTGTTATGAAAAACACAGAGGATTTTTTGTAACAAAGGAAAGTTTATGCTTCTATCCCATGAGAGTTTGGCAAGCAAATTTGTTAAATGTGACTAGTTGAACTTCAGAGGTACTTTCCAACCCAAGGCATTCTGTAAATGTGGTTTAGATTAAATTAGTACAAACTGAGATGTCAGGTAGTGTGAATTAAGTGAGCTTGTGTGAAGATCTTGATTTATTGATGAAATATGAAGTACTTGCAAAATTCATGGATCTGAGGAGGGATCCAAAGGCATAGTGGGATAGCTGAGATTAATTCTAGATTAAATACAGTGCAGCCAAGCACTAAGTGCTTAGAAAGAAGAAACAAACTCTAAAAGCTACAGAGAAAGCTAGCAAATATGATCAAAAGTATGAAAATCTGATGAATGGAAGGGAATTTCAGCCTACAGGGGGAAAAAAAAAAAAAAAGCAACTCTCAAGTATGAGAGAGATTTTGAGGCATATGACTGGGTAATGAGTGCTCAGCACCTCCTTCAAAGCCATAACAAAACAACAGTTAGAAGGAGTATGGAGCAGGGAGCAGTTCTGTAACAGACCAAGGGAGGCACCTCTCCATGCAATGTGTAGTTAAGCTATGGAAATCTTTCAAAGATGTTGTAAACATTGACAGTTTCCATAGGTTAAAAAAACAATTGGACATATTCATGGAATATATCCCCAAACATTTACTCAGTAAGTCTTCAGTCATTAATTTATTCAAACTATATTGAATATAGATATATTTATTTGCAATTAAAATATATCAGTACATAATATTTGCAAACCATATGGTCAGAATACATTTAATACTTAATTTGACAAGTTCTACTAACTCAGTTTCATTTCTTTAGTATGTAAAAATATTTTAGAATATTAATATTTTGTTAATAAACAGTAACACACTAGAAGTTTAACCTTTTAATTTATAATCTGCAAAAAGTAATGCAAGAGGCTGCAATGAATTATACCCATTTGCTAATGTACTTGTATCTAGGTCTTCTAACAGCAATGTAGTAAATAGCTAGTTTGCACTCAGAGCATGCTATTAATACTCCACACTCCCCTGCCACAGTTTATTTTTAAAATGTCCGAGTCAGAACATGGCTGATAATTACTTCCCTACCCCTTGTGCTGTACCTAATGTGTTCGAGGGAGAAGAGGATGAGCAATCTATCAGAGCAATCACTGGACTGAGCTGCTGACTGAGCTCTGCTTATTGTGGCAATTCAGATGGTCTATAGGAATGTGCAAAGGGAAGTTGAAATGTGGTATCAATGGGAAACACATGGTATATTGGATGGCAGCAGTTATCACTCAATATGAAACTGTGTTGTGTTTACTATCTGATGGGATAGCCATTGTGTAACCTATGCAGAGTCTGGATGTTCTCTGTAAAGATTATTTTGAAATCTAAACCAAAATATGAAGAAAAAAATGCATTTTGTTTAGTATATTTCATGAAGCCAGTGGATATCTCTTTCTACATCTGGAATTTGCTTTTCTGTTTTTGTTGGTGTTACAAATCTGCTTACTTAAGTCACATAGCTGGACATTATTGTATAGTAAAAAGTTCTTGGTGCTCTTATTAACATATATCTCAGTACAAAACTTTTTTTTATAAATGAACTAATCTTAACATATAGTTCAACTAGATGAGTTATTATGATAAAATATTTTCAGAACTTCTTAGTCTTAGAGCCATTTTAGACAATTAGGCAATCTGAATCTTCTTTCTAAAATACATCACTGAATTTCACCTCAGTCTTGACTAAAAGATAACTAATAGTTTTTTCAGTACTAACATTGCTGTTGGCTTGTGAGTCCTTGAAAGGAGTCATGCAGTGGCATTCAGTTACTTAAATCTAGCTGCAAAATTTTCAAAGAAATTCCAAAGGAAGTTCATTCATACATCTTTCTACCAATTAAATGAGATTGCAGTGATTCAGAAGTTTGCCCAGTGTATAATACATTTAAATTTTCAGACCAGAGATCTAGGCAAAGCTGATGCAAGCTTTCAAAAACTGGTGAAGAGATGAGTAGTAGGCTTAAGTTTGTCCCTTTTATTATACAAAAACCCAGCTAAGATTTTCTACATAAGACAATACTCAGTTGTATAGCTGCAGCTTCCTTCACATGGAAAAAGTCTTTGCGTGATATGCTTCTACTATTTTTTCTTTCTGATTTTAGTAATCTTAGTCTGTTTTATAAATCATCTGGAAAATATCTGTCACAATATTGTTCTCAAATCATGCATTTATAGTTTTAATGAAATCACTATTAGGAAGTAAAAATGTTAGAATGCTCTCCACTAAGATCTTTAATTGCCAAGAAGCCTGATAAATTATGAATTTATGGCTTGTGTAAACATATAGCCCAATCCTGTATTTTCCTTAATCTTTCATTGTTTTTAAATAAAAGCAAAATCAAATAGCTATTAGAAAATCTTATTGAATGCCAACTAAAAAATATCTTCTAAAAAGTAAATAATAAGAATGAGCCACAAAGCAACAGATGCTGTTGAATAGATAAGCACAGCAAATGCATTGTTATTACTTTTTTTTTTTAATTATTTAGTAAGGGAAGTGTACATTTAAATAGCTTTATGACTGAGTCAAATCAACAAAAGCCAGGAAATTTGAAGCAGATGCTCTCATTCTGGAACATGTTCATGACTTGATAAGGATAATTATCACCCATTAACATTTTAGGAGTTACATACATGCAAAACAAAAAGTTAGACAATACACCCATTTGTTTTTTACATATGCTTCTCTGAGCTTGCAGCTGCCTAATTCTAGAAGCATATTGGCACGGTGTCTTTAGTAGAAATATTAAGATGATGTGAAGACTTTCAGTTATTGGCTTGCACCTCTGTGCTTTAGGAAAAAGACTAGTTTTGCTGAGATGTCTAGGTGTGAAACTTTCATATTGCAAATTAATGTCTACTAAGGACTGAGACACAAATCAGACTTCAGTAGTTACTATTTTACAGTAAAAATACACCTGTATTTTCAGGGATTTATATTAATGTGCCTTTCATGCCCTATGGCTTCCTTCAGTGTACTAGCTTAGTCATGGCTTTCCCTATTCATTGAGAACTACATAAAGTTACTTTCTCCAGTGTATCTTTTTTAGATCTTTTTCTCACACTTCTGAACTTTGTGTCTCTATTTCTTACTTGCATCCTTCCATCCTTCTTTGCAGTCTGCCTTATATTGCTTTGACCATATAAAGTAGCCCTCAAATGGCAGTGAATTTTTGTTGCAGACAAGATTTTGCTAAGTTGCCTTTCGAACAAACAGACAAACATAAACACCCCCACCCACACCAAAAAACTCAAACAAACCAAAACCCAAAATCAAAACAAACAAACCAAAACCAAACCAACCAAATAACCAACCAAAAACCACGAAAATCAGCCTCCCCCCCCCCCCCCCAAACTACAGGACCACAGTGTAGTGTTTTTTTCTTCTTAAAGCAGGTTGTTATTTAAATTTTTATCTTCCAATGGCTTTTCAGTTTCTAAATCATATGATTACATTCAGTCCCTTCTATTCAGGCTGCTCCCTTTTACTAGTATATTTTTTGCCATTTCCTAATGATGTTGGTTTTTCAGCAATATAAATAATTTGAAGAAAAAAGTTCTGTGTGCTTTCCTCATTCACTAAACAACTCAATGTTATACAGGATTTTAGAACCTCATATAAATACAATTCTCTGTATTATAGCAGCTGCTCAGAAGCACGTTTCATTTGCATCTGCTCAAAAGCTGTAGTGGTTAAGTCCTATAATGTTCTCTAAATGGAATATAGAATGATGATTTAATCGACTCTTCAAACTTGTTTTTATAATGAACTACTTATCTTTTTTCATGTCATTTAAACATCACTCAGACATATTATTCTGATACTTGTTAACAGTGGGTCCTAAAATGTTGCTGATTTTAGTGTTATTCATTATTATATCTTCATGGGTTGGTAAAGCAATTGTATCAGTGTATTTCATGCCTATGTGATATTGCAGAAATAGATAATTCTGAACTATAACCAGTTAAATCAAGAAAGTTCAGAAACCCAAATATTTTCAATTGAATTTCAAGGTGTACATAAAGGCACTTCATAAAAAGCTGTATTTTCCTGAATAAAAGGGAAGAACAAAGACATAAATATCAACCATAATAAAAATAGATAAAGTGTTTCTATTGTTGTTGATTTATTTGCCTACTGGAATTATTTTAGTTAATAGAAAAACTTGTCTGTGGTTTGATTATTCTTGTTTCATAGATAACAATCTGAAGCCCTAGTTCACTTTGAAGTCTCCTAGGTACTATGGTGGCTCAGATAATAAGCAGTGATAATAACAAATACAGTTGTTAAACTTTGAGATAAGTTATTGTCTTGATGGTGAGAAAGTAAATGCATAGGGATAGACAAACCTGCCGAAATGTGTGATATGACACCTCTGTGAAATAAAGCATCTATTTAAGAAATTATGCTTATTAAATGGAAGCTAGATGTAAATTGCTGTAAAGTGAATTTTGAAGGTTATATGGAAATAGCATTCAGTTTCACCAAATAAAATTAACAGAACTGTGGAAAACAGTATCTCTCAAAGGAAATACCATCAAACATAAAGAAATAATAGAACTGTCACTGAACATGCCATCCTTAAGCTGACAGCTGTAATGGGAACTATTCTGCTGGTTTATCACAGCAACCAGCTGTCTCAATGAGAAAGAGCAATCTCTATGATGATTAGCCTGGGATAAGTCCATTGTAAGTCTCTAGTGCTGTAAATGTGACATTTGAGATCTAGGACAGCCAGACAGGTTCTAGGCCGACTGCCCTCTCCACCCTAGTGCAAAAAAACCCAAAACCCATGGTGTGACTGAGCACCTGATGTACTGAGAATTTGAAAATGGGTGATAAACTGGCCAGGAAGGTTATTTATTATTCGGAATATGGGAAATGTAATCCTCCTGACCACTGCATAAGTTGCATAAAAGAAACATGCTTATAGGAGGAGAAGCATGGGTTGGGTTTTCTAACTAGGTAGTAAGAGGTATGTGGAATACATATTCCACAATCCAAAGTTTCACAACCAAGGAGAGATCTTTGTTCCGCAAAGGAGAGATCTAGTAGTCTGTGGCTAGTAACAGTCTAATAACAGCTACAGAAGCATAGTTGCAAACAGTGACATAGCAAGCTCTTCTTCCTAGTAGACAGTGATCTACAAAGGGGCAAAAGTACCAGATTGTGTCTTTGGGGCAAGTGTATGTCTGGTTTTCACATAGCTGTTATTCTATTGAGGGTAGTTCAGTGCTTCAATATGTTGCCTGGAGACACTTCAGATCTGCACCCTTGGAGGTTTATCAGGCTCATATAGACAAAGCCATCAATGAACTGTTCTGTGTGGGTGATAGCCCATTTTCCGTAAGGAGATTGGGTGAGGTGACTTCCAGAGACCCTTTCTAACAAATCTGTGATTCTGTGGTTCACTGCGGTATTACTTGACTACTTTACAGCAGAAGTTTTATTTCTTCACAATGAGAACTAATGAGGGACTAATACTGCTGTCTTTTTGTAAATGGGTACTGAATATAGCAAAAAGTTAAAGTTTCACTCTTAATTTTATGTACTTTGTTGGATGCCTCAAGGATCTGTGATAAAATACTTCATGTGTTTAGAAAAAAACTTCCTTTAATGTTGTCTGTGTTTATAAACTCAGCACTTCACCAAAGCAAGATCAGATAGCCAGAATAGGAGGAAAATAAAATTGCATCGTATTTCCTTACTCATAAGGTCATCCTTCCTTTTTCTGACATTTCCAATCTCATTTACTGCATATCTTCTGATTCTGGCCTGAAGGATAGCTATGGGACATATTTCTCTTTTTGTCTTATCCGTCCACACTTCCTCTCCCCTTTGCAGGGGATGAGGTAGACTCCAGCAGAAAAAAAGTGTATGTGGTCCTTTCATTAAAGACTGTAGCACACTGCACATGTGCAAGGAGGGCAAAGGTAATCTGCATAGTCAACCTTTAGCCTGATATTTCCTGGAGCATATATATTTAAAATAGTGGTAAATATATGGGGATTTTATGTATCCATTCCAATTCTTGGTGTGTTCCTTCTACACAAAGTCCTCTTTGGACTTTGGCTGCTTGAAAGAAAACCAGGTCCAATTTTTTTAAGAATTGTAAGCTAGCTAAAAATATTTTAGAACTATTAACTGGCATGCTAATTAAATAAATGGTCAGGATTGGTTTCATAAAATAGGTAATGGAAAGCCAAGAGTCTATATATTTTCCCCAGTAATTGATAAGAGGATTTCAAGGATAAGAAAGAATTTGTCTAATCCAATTCTCTGGCAGATTTTTGAACTCAGGCTTGTTGAGATGATGCCATGACCTGTGAGAAATTTTAGATGTGGAATAAAGGATTCTTGATCTCTCCCAATAAAGCTGTTCTGCTCTAGAAAATACTCCCCTTCCTGATTTTTCAATTGAAAATCTGGAATAATTGCACATTGTTCAACTGACAACCCTGTCTTACTCTAGATTTTATTTGCCTGTTTAAAAGCTGGAATGAGGGTATTGGTCACCTTTAATAGGCAAGTGAGGCAACTGGGCCTCTTCAGTGCCTGTAAAAATCACTTTTGGAAGTGTAATTTGCTGAGATATTTATGTCCAAAAGAGAAAGGTAAACGATATAGCACTCTGATTCTTTGAGGAGATTACAAATATTTTTTTTCTTGTTCTGAGTGCTTTTCACTAGGAAGAGAAACAGATTACCCAGTGGGAACTCCTACTGAATGGACTCATTTTTGCTTTTTATCTTTAACGTTGTTTCATTTATTTTCTTTGAAAATGGTGGAACAAGGCCAAACTTCATGGATTCCATGAGTTTTTTAATGTCCTCCTGTACAGACACCTTCTGTGCAGTTTCATTGGGAGTCAGAGGGACTCTATAGCTGTCCTTTTCTGAGACTCTATGGCAGACAGGAATGTAAGGGTGGTACTTCTGCAAATCTGGAAAATTATTTTCCAACACAGTCACCAAAACGGTATAGATTTCCCCCTTTCTTCAGTCTGCCCTGTGATGGGCAGTTTTGAAAGAATACAGTAACTAGTAAGTGGCCAATAAAATTATTTGGTAGCTTTTATGTGATTATTATGTCATTGTTCTTATTAAGCAAAAAGTGGTCTATTACAAAGTAAACTACAGAATGCCAAGGTTCTAAAACAAAGCCATGCAAAACATGGTGAACTGAAATGGGAGAAATTAGACTTTCAACATCAATGGTTTCAATGTGCTCTTCACTCCACAGAAGCCGATTGCCTGATATTTCTAACACTTCTGAGATACTGTGTTAAACTTGACTCTTAAGGTCTTATCTAAGTATAATCTTGGTAAATAAAATCTTTCTTTTATCTTATTTCTTATCCTGTTTGATGATTTTTAATTAATTGTTTTTCAGTGTGGGTCTTCGTGAACATTTAATTAAATTGTTCAATATAAATTATTTATCAATGAAACCAATTATTTTAAAAAATGATAAGTATTATATTTGATTGAAATAAGTTTTAGCTGTCAGGGACTGGAATATAATTGTTAAAATAGAAGGCTACTAGACAATAGCAGTGAATCACATGTAAAAGTGCAGGTATGCTTTGAATTTTGAATTCAAAATGCCAGGGTGCTCTTACTACCTTCTAATGGGGAGTATGGAATGCTCTTGGAAACAGCTTCTGTAAATTAAAAATTAACTTTTAAATAAGATGATCTATTTCTGTATACACTACTAGAAGAATTATTTCCTTCAAAATGCATTATAGTACTCAAATCAAGATGAACCTCCCCGTACAAAATATATTGCTTTTTTTCAGGATGCTGTAAGAGAAACTAGTAAGATTTGCAGTACTTCTCCTCAATTGGTAGTGTTTATTTATTTCAAATGTTTATTTGCATATATTCCTTTTTTTTTTGTTTTTTTTAAAGAGAAAGTTCTGCACTTATGTCTGGGGATGAAAACTCAGCAAAGCTTGTGGGATTAACTCATTCAATGCCTTTAGTTGACAAGTGACTAGGTCATGATAAAATGCGGTGAGTCAGGCATCCTGCATGTATTCTTGCAGTGACATTGTCTGTCTAATACAAAAACAGTCAAGATCATCCCTGACACCTCCAAAATAACAACAGTGAAAAATTAATAGATTTGAGACTTTTGCGTGGAATAGGGCTGTGAATGCATGGTATAGTTAGACACTTTCAGAAAGGCAACTCTACAAACAGCAAAGGACTGGTCTTTTGTGAAAATCACACTTTGTTCACTTCTGTCTATTACAGTAGATGCGTTTCAACTAAATCTTCAAGCTAAATCCTCAGAAAAAATTTATGTTTGAAATTATTTCAAAAATCTAGGCTTCTAATGAGGAGAAAAAGACAAGAGGAGTCCAGCTATCCAAAATCAGCAAAGCCTTCATTATAAAATAGATGAAACTATTAATTGATACTAGATAATCTATACTGAGTCAATATCTGATCAGAAAGGATGAAATGTCTTGAAGCTTTCTTAACAGCATAACAGACATGAAATCTATGCACTCTACAGCTGCATTTCCTGATTTCAGCCATGGGTGACTGATGACTCAGATTCTGTTACTGTCAGTTGTTAGTTTACGGAAATATCACTGAAGTAATTCCAAAAATAACTTAATTCATTCAACTAAATATTGTCTGTTCTCCAGAATTCTGAAGCTGAAAAAATTATTTAGTGTACTGGCAAGTAATGTGGCAAATCAGCATAGTACTCAACATTTTATTCAAATATAACCTTGGTATATATAATACAAAATATAATCACACATTAACTTCTACATAATTTAAGAATATTGAGCAACAAAGTACTGACTTACACTTTGCAGACAGGGCAAAAAAGAAATCCTGTTATGAAACTAAGTTGAAGATCACTTCTGGGAACTTTCAGATCACTATTTTCCTTTTATTTGTGCTTTTAAAAGTACTAATAGTTTAGTTCCAGCTTCTAGTACATGTAAAGTTTATGTATGAAGCTCAGGCCTTCCCTTAGTAATTAATGCATCTGTAAAAGCCTAGCACAAATTCTCAAGGTTATACAGCCAAAGTCACATAAAATATTCCAGGTAAAATTGGGGCAAGGGCTCAGATTTTTGTATGGATTTTCACCAAGACTGTCTTTATTTTGAGGGAAAAGTAATTTTTGGCTTAAAATGTTGGAAGCAGAGAACATTTTGACTCTCACTGACCAAAATACATATGTGGTATTGAAGGATATTTCTCCATGAATTGTAAAGACAAAAGGGAGAGAGGAAAAAAAAAATTAGACTAGAAATCACCCCTCCCCTTTCCCCAAGAATTTTTTTTCTGGATTAAAACAGGAGCAGTCATATGTCTTCTTAAATCTCTGTACTTAACATCTCTTACTCCCCCCTTGTTCCCTAACTCCTACCTGCTTTTACATTTCTTCTGATAATTTCCACCTTTCTTTATTTTCTCAGAGTTGCATGATATTCTGTGAAGTGATTTTCTTCTCATTTCTCATGGCTTTTAATTAAAACTTCTGCATGCTCAAAAGTTCATTTAGATGCATCTGACTCCAGGGTTTACATGCAGTTTTTCTTTAGGACTTGACTTCTTGTGAGAGAACATTGCCATACTGCTTCTAAACAAAGGGGCTTTATTTATCTGCTTCTGCAAACATACTATATTCTATATAATTCACCTGTGAAACTATGGAACAAATGTATTCAGTATATAGTCACATTTTGCTGTACCAGTAAGTAAAGAATAACATAATGCAAGACAGTATGATCTGATTTTATAAACTGTGAAAAAGGCTTTAGGTTAATAGCTTCTTTACAAATGTTACCAGTATCTCAGTCACATTTATCTCTTCAGGGAATGTATGCCACTCATCCTTTTCCCCATGTACTCATGCTTTCTCATATTTTCTTTCTGAAAAGAAGGAAAAAAAAAAATCTGGTTGGATCCTCCTCCTACTCCAAGTTTCTACTCCAACTTTTTGGGGTAAAAACATTCGTATAAATCTGTTGTTCACATGTTTGTATGAAAGCCAATCTCCATCATGGATGTACAGTTGTATCTGACTTTTCTACAAGCAATCCCTGTCTTACAACCTCATAACACTGTGAATGGTGGGAGTTCTTATTCTCAGTTTCATTGTGAAAAGAACTATACTGAAAATTAGTTGGATATACAAAACACAACATGATGGCATTTTCCATTATTTCTATGAAGGCATGAGAGGAAGAGAAATTTCCACTGACTCTATTTCAGGACCTCTTTCTAAAACTGATTTTTTGTTTAAACATAATCTTTACCTCCTAGTAATTTTTTAATAAGAGACTGGCTGAAAGAATATTGCTTTCCAGGAACTGCCATTTGTACACTCTAACTTAGTTTGTTAAAGAATTTAGTAGTGACCAGGTTTGGTTTTTTTGGATTTCTTTTTTTTCATAGTAACTAAAATTCTCTGTCAGTTATTTGAAGTATATATAAAGACTCAGTCCTGGCTGGTTGAATAATGGGCTGCCTTGCTGGAGCTGAGAGGTGGCAGCATAGAATGGCTTGAGTTGGGAGGGACCTTAAAGATGATTTAGTTCCAACCCCCCTTCCATGGGCAACTTCCTACTAGACTAGGTTGCTCTAAGTCTCATCCAGCCTGGTGTCAAACACTTCCAGGGATGAGGCATCCACAATTTCTCTGGGCAGCCTGTTCCATCTGCCAATTCCCTATCCATACACATAATAAAGAACGGACCGAACTCCCCCAGTCTGTCTTCATCAGAGAGGTGCTGCAGCCTTCTGATCATCTTTGTGGCCTTCCTCTGTACTCTCTCCAACAGGTCTATGTTCTTCTTGTGTTGGGGGCTCCAGAACTGGGTTCAGTATTCCAGGTGGAATGTCAGAAGAGCAGAGTAGATGGGCAGAATCACCTCCCTTGACCTGCTGGATACACATCTTTTGATGCAGCCCAGGACACAGCTGGCTCCCTGGGCTGCAAATGCACATTGTTGCCTCATATTAAGCTCTTCATAAACCAGCACCACAAGTCCTTCTCAGCCTGAAGGACTGCTCTCAATCCAGTCGTCACCCAGCCTGTATTTTTGCTTGGGATTGCCCCACCCATGGTGCAGGACCTCACTCTTGATCTTGTTGAACTTCATGAGGTTGACATGGGACCATGTCTCCACCTAGTCAAGGTTCCTCTGGATAGCATCCCTTTCCTCCAGCATGTTGTCCACACCACACAGCTTGAACTCATCCACAGACTTAATGAGGGTGCACTTGATCCCACTGTCTCTATCACTGGCAGAATTGTTAAACAGCACCAGTTCCAATACTGATCCCTGAGGGACTCCACTCATAACAGGTCTCCCATTTGGACATTGAGTCATAGGTCTTCGAAAGCAGCCACCTATCCATCAAGTGGACCACCCATCAAAGCCATTTCCTTCCAATTTAAAGACCAGGATGTCATGTGGGACAGTGTCAAGCACTTTGCACAAGTCCAGGAAGATGACATCAGTTGCTTTTCCCTTATCTGCTTATGCTGTGATCCCATCATAAAAAGCCACCAAAGTTGCCAGGCAGGATTTGCTCTTGGTGAAGCCATGTTGCTTGCCACCAACCACCTCCTTGTTTTCCACATGCCCTAGCAGAGTCTTCAGGAGGATGTGCTCCATTATCTTCCCAAGCACTGAGGTGAAACGGACTAGCCTGTAGTTCCCTGAGTCTTCCTTATCCCCCTTTTTGAAAATGGGTGTTATGTTTCCCCTTTTCCGGTCAATGGGAATTTCACCAGACCTCAAATATGATGGAAAGTGGCTTTGCAACCTCACTACTTCCCTCAGGACCCGGGGATGCTAGTGGGCTGCCCCAACTCTAAACCATGATAGAATCCAGGAATAAGACTTTTTCCAGATTAGAACTGTCTATATAAGTAGGGGCTCTATGCATGTACGACAGATGTCAGAGCTACTGCAGTCAACATGAAGGCAGTCAATACTGTCAGAATAGCTTAAAGATCCACTGAGCTCACCATACAGACACACCTGGTGATGGCTACCTGAACAAGCCATTTCAAAGGAAAAAAAGCAATGCATTGTTGTCATCTAATCTGCATTGTTGGTCAGTATGCTTGTAGCGCACAGTAAATGTAGTTTCAGTTATCTTACTCTTTTAGCCTTCTGTTGTGCCTGCCTGCAGATTTAAAGGAAGACCAAGCATGCCACAGTGTTCGATCACAATATATTTCTAAGGCATTTTGGGTATGAAAAGGGCTGTAACTGTTCCTGTTCTGAGAGATGAGAATTTATTTCCACCAAAATCCACATATTTCACTGGTCTTTTTACACCAGATATATACAGATGCATAGTTCCTTTAAAAGTTTTTGTGTCTTGAAAATTATAGAATTAGTTCTTAATAGTCAAAATGCTTCTAGTGAAACATTCAGATGCTTTTGTCAAATATATTATGGTTCAGGTTAAATTGTTTTAATAATCACTTATTTGCTGTGAAAGGAACAAAAAAGCAAGTCTAGAATATGAATAATTATATTCAATATTTCATAAAACCAGAGAAAATCAATCAGATCTGTCAGATTACATTCTTCTAAATCCTTCTGTGTAGAACTATGACTGCAAAATTTCAAAGCATTTCACACACAGAAACCAAAACTCTATGAAATATATTGAACTTTTATTTGAATAAGACATTTGAGATGACTCTGTCAAAATTATCCATGAACTGAATGTGGTTTAGGTATCTGGATGGAAAGAATGTCCAGTTCTGCACTTCCATCTGTAAAACTTTTTAAATACATACACATGCACTGAGGTAATAGGGCCATTTCATACAGACTGTATGTGAATGCAGGTAATGTTTTACTGATTGTTGCTTTATGATGATTGCTTATAAAGCTAGCAAACTTAATTGGATTACGCCATTTTAAACAGACACTGCTGTATAACTAGCTTTTATCAAATATTTGAAACAAACACTAACTTAAATTAAAAAGAACAAAACACCACAACACCAAAAAAAGCACAAAGGAAAGCCCAATTATATTTAGGTCCCTGAGTCAATTTGTTGACGTTTAGGAGCATATTGCAGTAAAGAATTACCACATTGAATGTTATCCACTTTTGTCTATTGAGGTAGATGAGGCACTGCCTTGAATGAACCTTTTTCTGTTCTAGGACAGATGATTTTATATGTATATTTTGTTCTTTCTGTATGTCATAATGTTTTAAAGGTGATGTTTTTTAGAACTCCATACATAATTTCTCAGCAATCAGGTAACTCTGTTAGTGGAGTCCCATCTTCATGTCTTCCACTCAAAGTGATAGAACCCCTGTGTTTACATTTCTGAGACATTAATAATCCTCATGTACTTAACATTATCTGTTTACAGTTGTGTTCTGTCTAATTTGGTCTAATTGGTTGTGATATTTAAACAGTAATTGAGTGAATCATTGGAAGAGTAACTGAATTCAGACTGGTAGTGAGTGGAAGTACTAGATTAAGAACCTATGGGTCATTGTGCCTGCTCCGGTGATGATTGAAATTATTTATTCAAAGAGGAGAAATGTGAATAAAAAAGGCTAAAGAACCTTAGATCAGAATGCCAGAACGCCTATATGGCAGTAAGGACTTTTTCACCATCTCTTTTTTTTGAGAGAAGATAGTTATGACATGTATTTGTTCTTTGTTTCTTACTGTTACACTTTCTCTAATTAAAATGGGAAGTCTGAATTAGTGTTTCACAACATTTAATAGATCAATAATATTCCTTAACAGATCATACAAAATAAAATAGTAAATCTAGTGTTTGATACTCAGCAAAGCAATGCAGGTATTTACTGCTTAAGATTTGCCTCTGTGTGTCATCCTCTTCTTTGTCACAGTAAATATTTGTTACAGAATAAATCTTTCAGTGTTGAGTCCTATTAAAGTACACTGATGATTTCTGTGAAGATGTTTATTATTTTTTTCTTTAAATTTAGCAAATGAAGTATTTGTGGTAGTTCACCATTGAACTATAGCTTCAATTCCTTGTGCATTGTGAATCACCTGAATGTCACCTTTATATTTCAGATGAAGTGTCTCTTGCAGGATACACAGAAGTTGCTCCATTTAAAAAGAGCTGTCTTGATTTAGCTCTGCATTTTACTCACTGCTGTTATGCTAGAGTCATTGAACCACTGTCTCATTGAAGTTACTACATTATTTTGTCTTACTAAAAGATCAGGTAACCTAAAAAAGAGTTTTATTTGTCCCTCTTTTGATCAATGCAGAACTATTTCTCCAGATCAGAGGAATAATTTAAATAAGGATGTGTTATTATTTTTGATGCAATTGATGAAAGTTAGAGAAACAGTTTTTAATCTTTTGAACACTAGAGGGCATGAAAGTGTGTTTTCAGGGAGAAATGCTTTGGAAGTTAAGCTGAAGTCCCATAGCTTTGGTGATCTCAAAACCTGGGGTGCAGGATTAATTTACAGCATCACAGAATCACTAAAGTGCAAAGGCACCTCCAGAAATCCTCTAGTCCAACCCTCTTGCTCACGCAGGTTGACCTGGTGGTCTAAGACCATTCTTGATAACTTTATATATCTATTTGTAGTTTTGATGTCCTCTAAAGTGACCACAACTATTTCACTACAGTATTTTTTATTTCAGCCTGTAAATCTTCAGTGAATTTTCTTCGGTCACCTGCAACAACAAATGGTCTAATATTACTTTTAGATATGTTCACCTTTTAGGGTAATTTCAATGTCAAGCGTTGACTCTTCATTAGCTCCTCTTCTGTAAGAAAATCATAATTTTTTATTTTAGGAACTTTGTGATAGTCCTTACTATACAGAATATAAATAAAAATATTCTTATCATCTTATATTGCAATTCTTGTTAAGGATTATGAAACTAAATAAGTCACTAAAGCTGAAGGAATGAATTATAAATAGAATTATTTTAATTCTCAGAGACTAAGGTAAAAATTAATGGGGATAAATATACTGAAAATTTAATTAAAATAAAATATAATACTTTTTCCAACCCACAGTATAATTTCTTGTTTAAAGATGCAGTTTATATTTTTAGAGGTTTTGGTTGCACTGGAATCATGTGTTAAGCAAGACTACATTCCTAGTTGAGGTATTGATTTCCTTTTTGGTATAGGTTAAATGAGTAAGTTCCCTACTTCAGCTTGTATTTCTGTTAAATTAGAAAACAGGTTTTAATTCCAGATGGATATTAGAGTTTTTAATAAAGTGATGGTAAAAAAAAAAAAAAAAAAAAAAAAAAAAAAGGTTTTGTGATATTTAGTGCGTAGTTTCACAAAAGAGGTTCTCTTTGAATACAAAACATGTCGTATGTCATTTCAGTCAATTTATTTAGGAAAACCTATCTTAGTACTTCCTGGGAAGCTTGCATCTTAAATCAATAGTTATTTTAGACACTTTTTTTGCAGGCAGCTTTTCTGGGTATTTCCAGAGGTTTTGTCTGCCATGTTAACTACCATTCCTCTCTACTCATTTTCCTGTCCTAAGGCAGAATTTCTCAAATTAGCTCTGATCTAACTGGCTCTGATGCCACTCCTGTTGAAGTCAACTAGAAGTAAAATGTGTTCCTGCCAAATAGGTCTTGAAATCCCACTAAAAATGTAGTATTGGAAGTGTTCAGATCAAGGAATGACTCTAATTCATGATTCTCTGACAGGCTTTGAGGAATTGGGAGTCTTTAATGTCACCAGGAACAACTGAAAGCTTTCCTAGGTAATTTGCTGAATATACATTTTGCTTATTTGTGAAATCCCATTTCAATGAGCCAGCTCCAAACATGAGTCAAAGGTGTCTGGTAATCGTTTACGTAAGCTCTTCAATTTCATTTGTACTAAAATTAGGTTCGTGAGTATTTCTTGAGATGCCATTTGTCCTTGAAGTGTATCTGCATCCTTTGAAAGAATAGATAAATAGAACATCTTTGACTTAAGCAATGATTTAAAAAATAATTAACCACAACATATATTGGAATAGTGTCTGTTTGTTTTTTCATATATATATATATAATACATCTTATATAATTTATGTAAAATTATCACAAGAGCATTTATATACTACATGTTATTTTATCTAGCTACCTTTATAAAAACAGTACTTTCAGTTGTGGCTTTTACAGAATTATTTAGTTTTAACTCTTCAAGCTGCAGATCAGCGTGCAGTGCTTGTATAATGGGCATAGATGGACATAAAATTCTGTACCAAGGTTAACATCTGTCTGCACAAGCTGTGGGAGTTGCTAATGAATTCAGAGACAAAACTTGCTCAGTAAAAGCTCTTTGTGTTAAACTCTGCAGAAAACTTGACTAGACACAGTTGAATATCCTCAACTCTCCTGCCTGGCCTAGCACCTTCTTTTCCTTCAGGATTAAACCAATTTACTTCCAATCTCAGATCTCTCCTGACTTTCACTTTGATATTCCTTTTTTGATGCTACCTGCTACCTATTGTGTGTAGTATCCATATGCATGTTCAATGAAAGAGCTGTTTATGCTGGTACATTTTTGACATCTCTCTTCCTCTCCAGTATTAGTACTTCAATCTTTAGGAAATAAAAGATAATTTTTTTTTTTTTTATATATATATTAGATACATATAGCTTTCCACGTCATTTGCTTCCAGCATAGACACATTTGCTTTACTTTCTGAGCAAGAGCTTGCTGCTTCATTCTGTGACTTGGTAGCAATGATTAGAGCACCAAACTTTCTCTCACTTTAAACTATTTACTGCTATTTAAGAATAATTTTCACAAAATAGATATATAAGAGCCTACAAACAGTTAATGACTAATGAGACAAAATCCATCATGTGAACATCTCAAGTTACGTTATGATCTGTAAAACTAAAACTATCCAAAAATTAAATTATTATCAAGTTACTGAAAGAGCAAAACTCATATTCGGTAATAGTTTCAGAATTGGTTTTATTTCCTGTTTACAGAATCAATGTGTGAGTGAGCACATGCTTGTGTGTTCATGTTTCTATGTCTTGCTCTTAAGCAATTTTTACCTGTATATGATTTCCACAAAATGTAATTGCTTTGTAAGAATCTGTGAGATAATTGAAATGTTGGAATTCCACAGTTACAGTAGAATAGATACACACACAATAGATAAACACCCTAAACCTGCTCTTTTGACAGAAGGCCTGTAGTCTATGATGACTTTTTATTTAAAAGTTTTACTGGAGAGCATTCCTGGGAATGCTCCAAACTCACAGAATCAGAGTGGTTTGGGTTGGAGGGGACCTTTAAAGGTCAGCTAGTCCAACCCCTCCCCACTGAGTATGGGCATCTAACTAGAACAGGTTGCTCAGAGAACTGTCCAACTGACCTTGAGTGTTTCCAGGGATGGGACATCTACCACCTGTCTGAGTGATCTGCTCTAGTGTTTCACCACCCTCATTGTAAAAAATTTCTTCCTTATATCTAATCTAATATCTGTCTACCCTCTTTTAGTTCAAAATCATTACCCCTTGTCTTGTCACAACTGGCCCTGCTTAAAAGACTGTCCTCATCTTTCTTATAGGCCCCCTCTGAGTAATGGAAAGCCGCAATACAGTCTCCCTTTTCTCCAGGCTGGACAATTCCAATTCCCTCAGCCTTTCTTCACAGTAGAGGTGTTCCATCCATCCGATCATTTTCATGGAGCTCCTCTGGACGCACTCGAGCAGGTCCATGTCTTTCTCATGCTGGGCACCCCAGAGCTGAACACAGTATCTAGATATGGTCTCACCAGAGAGGAGCAGAGGAACAGAATCACCTCCCTTGACATGCTGTCCATGCTTCTCTTGATGCAGAGCAGGATATAATTGGCTTTCAGGGCTGCAAGTGCATGTTGCTGGGTCATACTCAATTTTTCATTCACCACTACTCCCAAATCCTTCTCTGCAGGGCTACTCTCAATCCACTGTATTGATACCAGGCATTGCCCTGACCTAGGTATAGGATTTTCCACTTGCCCTCAATGAACCTCATGAGGTTCATACAGACCCAGCTGTCAAGCCTATCAAGGTCCCTCTGGATGGCATCCCTTCCCTCCAGCCTACTGACCTCACCACTCAGCTTGGTAGTATCTGCAAACTTGCTAAGGGTGTGCTTGACCCCACTTACCATGTCACTGAGAAAAATGCTAAAAAATATCAATCCCAGTATCAACCCCCAAGGAATGCCACTCATATCTGGTCTCCACTTGGACATATATTCAGATGCTTTACTCCCTGTTTTGTCAGTTGTCTTTCATTACTGTGGCAAAAAATGGCAAGAGTATGGAAAAAAAAGCTGTAAAAATATCTTGTCTGTAATAAAATGTGTAAAACATTAAACTGTTTAGAATTCAGATTGCACAAGCCATGTCTTTGAAACAGTGAGTAAATATTTGATTTTAGCTACATAATATTCAGTGGCATTTTGTTTGGAGATGTCCAACTAAACCATCAGGCAGTGTTTGAAAACAGGAGGTATAACTCTGTAAAATACTGTATACTAATGTAAACAGGTCTATCCAGTGTAATGATCTCAGTTTTAACTCTTTCAGAGATTCCAGTTGTTGATAAATAAGTATTTTTTAAACAACAAAGTTTATATATTACTATCGTTGCAATAGTAACTGTAACATCCGTTTTCAAAGTTCAGCGCTGAATACAATAGACCAACATGCAGGGCAGAGGTTTTGGGAAGGCTGCTCTGGGAAGGAGCACAACTGTACTATTCAGGAGTCACAAAGGGAGCAAACACTAAAGCCCCATTGCTTTCCACAACTTATGAAGCATGTAAGCAGACACAGGCAGGATGCAGGAACAACCACAAATCCACAGGTGAAATGTGAAGAGTAAATTTATTTTCATTACCTTGCCAATCGGTGGATCCCTGAAGCAACACTTGGGCAGAAGCACACAAGTGGGGATGCAGGAACCACAGAGCTTGGTCCATACTAGAGGATCATCAAACCTGCTGTTTACACCTTTGATCTTTCCCATGGCAGGGCTTGAATCTAAAGTATGTTTAATAAGGTGCCTCTGAGTCTATCACAGACCTATGTTATCTAAACACTGATGTTCTACTTGTACAACAAACAAGGCCACACAATTAGTATGATATATGTGTTTTTTGAAACCCTAGCTGCAAATCGCTGGAGCATGTTTACAGTCCTCTTCAGCAATTTTTTGTTATTATCCCACCCAAAGTAATAACCTCTGTTGTTTTTTCTGTTTCCTACATTTACCACTACTTTATCTGTCAAAACAGGAACCAGTGGTCCTGTCCACTATTCTGTGTTGCTCAAGAGGTGGTTAGCTGAGTTGCAGTCCCGTACCCCCTGGCACAATGCACTGCTGGTTTAACATCCCTCCTCCCACCCACTCAAGATTGCACATGTTAAATGCAGTTGATGCACCTGACTGATGAGATCAAGGCATAAGGGATAAAGGGAGAGGTTACTTCAGAAACTATGTTAGGAGTCATAGCATCCAGGTCCGGGCTAATTTTATGTCATGTGCTCTGTTGAACAGCACAATTGGTGACGTGTCCCAGTGCTGTAGTATGTTCCCATCATATGACCCAAAGCATGGACCTCAGTTAAAGTGAAGGTTTCTGCAGAAACACCACTCCCATCACTGGTGAGCCTTCCAGCTGTGCAATGCAGTAATTGTTTGAGCTTTGGATACATTGAGGGGAATTTAGGGATAAAACTTGTCCCTTTGAGTTCTAAAATGATTCAGGACACAGCTGGGAAAGTGAACCAAGTCTGTAAAAAAATGTTATGCTTATTATGAGACCTGCTTACTATCAAGAGCTTTTATACTTAGAGGACTTCAAATGACAAAAATAAAAATTGAAATCTCATTTCCTGTGGATTTGTGTGTTCATTATTAATTTCAGTTTCATGTTTTTAATTGTGAAAAATACTATTTTGATAATAATTTATATGAACCTTTTCTAAAATTAAGAGCTGCAGTTCATTTATCTGGGAGAACAGCAAAAGAAATGTTTCATTAATAATTAATTTTTTGTAGTTCCTGTAAACCTGAAAACATTAGTAATGATAGTGGTGCCACTGACCAGCTGTAAGTGTGAAGCTGATATCCCAGTACCTGTCAAAAAAGTAGAACAAAAGTTGCAATCACAAAACTGCATAGAATGTCAAAGATATTGCACCATACATGTTTATTACAGTATCTGTTTCTCTAAGAAGTCTGGATTATCACTGAGTGCAATGACTGATTTTGCCTCTTTATATAAAATTTGATACTTCTTTTTTCAAACTATGGAGATGTTTTTTCCACAAAACTACTGCTTACAAATAACTAATGTCAAAATCACTTTGTATTCTTTGAGTGCTTCTGAAAAGTTGTTTTCTTGTTGCCTGAAAGAAAAGAAAGAAGGCAGGAAGAGCCTAGCTTCTTCTCTATAAAACTCAAGGTATATTTCAGAGTTATTTGCTCCTTCATTTCTTTGAACTTCCATAAACACTCTGATTTGTTTTGATGCAGTGATCAACTGCATGTCACTATATAGTGACATTAAGTGGTTTTGATGTCAAGGTATAAATTTAGTCTTCAGTAATCTTGTAAGGAGCTTATTTCTATGACGTTATTGTGATTGTCTGCATTAGCAGGTTTAATGCAATAGTGAAGGAAGGGCACTAAGGAGGAGCAAAAAGAGCTCATAATAAGCATGTTTGGTTCAGTTTTCTTTATTCAAAATAAAAAAAAAAAAAAAAGAAGAGAAAACAAATGCTACTGTTGTAGTAATGTGTTTTATAAAATCCTTTTAAGAATCAGAATGTGAAAAGCAAACATACCTGGCAATATAAAATTATTTAGGATGTAATTATAAAAAAAGCAGCCTACCCTGGATATATTTGCCAGAAGAGAAATACTGACTTTTGCAACACTCATACCCAGTATTATCATTCAGCTATGTTTAAAGTGATCTCTCACTCACTGATATTTTAATGATATCATGATTGTGAATAATAACTTTTGATACCCAGAAAGCACCTTACTAGTCATTGCTGGTATGATCATTATTGCTTTGGAACTTAGATGCTATATTATTATTATTATTATTATTAAGTGACTTTTGGCCTGTAAACAGTGATTTCACCTATGAAATGCCATATATTCAGAACTTATTTCATGGTGTGAAATGATTTATTTTCAGTTGACCCTGTAGTGCATTGGTGAGTGTAACAGAAGAGAAATGGTTCACCCCTTGGAGAGCAAAATAGAACCAGTTATAGTATATTTATAATTTATCTGAACAGTGTAGTTTCTTATAGTAGTCTTTACCATAAAGATAGTACATTTCATCAGATAATTAATTGATAGACATAATTTATAGCTAGGAATTTATTTTTCTGATTCTCTGACCTTTTTCAGTCAAAGACCTGAATAATCCTGTTTTCCTTTTAAACATTGTTCAGAGTGAATGCTTAATTTCTTCTCCATCACCTGTCCTATGAATAAAAGTATCTGAATTAATTTGGTTTCCAAGTTCACTCAAGATAGAGGATCTTCTGCTGGAACGTCACCGCCCCATTTCATAGAGGAATTTCCTCTAATTCTACAGAGGAAAAAATATGGTGCCTTGCTGGCATGCCCTCTGTTGGTGTCAGAATTTAAATGTAGCCTGTTGTTTGCCTTCAGTGATACTAGCACTAGGCTGAAACAATTGCATGCAAGTCCTGGGGCTTTAATCAAAAATAAAAATAATAATAATAAAAGAATAAATCAAGAAA
>JANVCC010009942.1:1169493-1200239 GCA_025345505.1 Todiramphus chloris collaris | reverse complement strand
AAAAAAAAAAAGAAAAAAAAAAAAAAATAAATAGAAAAAAAAAAAAAAAAAGGGAAAAACCCCACAATAAAACAACTAAAATAAAACCACAACCCAGCAAAATAGAGAACAAAAAGACATTGAACTTGAAAGGCCCCCAGGTATCAGGGAACAGAGTTGAATTCTCAAAGCCACTGGCAGTAATTCAATACAGGGAGTGATGTCTTTGAGAAAGCTGACCAGAAGCCTGAAAATTATCTACCAGTCTGAGACATACTTTCTTAGAATGGCTGATCTCTCATAGGTAATTAAGGCCTTTCAGAAAAGCTACTTAATGTTATAAACTGATTCTCTTTAGAAACTGTGAGGAAGGAAGACAGACTTGAACAAAGCTAGCAATTAAAGAGACAATTGAGGTGTTTACAGGCATGTTTTCAATAGCAGTTTTACTCTCTAGTTGCTAGATCCTTACTCTGACAGGGACGACACATTAGGGGATGTGGTGGAGTTTGGTTTGGGGTTCTTTTCAGGGCTTTGGAGCTTTTATCTGTGTATTCCTTAGCTGTCAGATGCCAGCCAAAACATATTTTTCAAATATAATACATATTAAAGTTATTTTCAACAGACTGTTAAGAGTTTGAAGGCCCTTGGGCAGCAGTGAATAATCAGAGCGCTGTCTGTTTCTGGTGTGCCTTAGTTCTATATTTCTGTGTTCTTTAGTGACGGCTACAAATATCAAAGGGTTTACCATAAGAGTTCTCACTTGAATAATGTGATAAGAGCCCTGAATATAGGAAACGTTTAAGCACATGGCAAGTCTCATGCCTCAGGAAATCCCAGTTATCCCTTTTAGCCTGTGCTTTCAGACAGCCACTTCTCTGCCAAAGCATACCGTAGGAAAAGGACATTCCCTTACACAGTTACAAGTGATTCATGATCAGTGCAGGGTACTTCTAGCACAACTGTCCTGCTCCTCCTCAGGAATATATTTTTAAAACTATTTTAGAATTAACTTTGCCAATGGCCTTTCTGTGGGATCCTTTTGGAGCCTATATCCCGCAACCATCTTCAAGAAATAAGATGAGATTTCGCTTTTTGAAGTCCTACAGGTATCTCTCCTAGTGGGTTATGGTGTAATTGAAGTGATAATAATTGCAACTGTGTCTCTTTTTTTTTCCTTCTATAGGATTATACTATATAAAATTTGGAAATGTCTTATACTAATTGTGACTCTTTTGAGCTTGTAATGGCTTTGCTGAGCATGTATATCACAAAAACAGTAATTGTTTCTGTGTGATTGTAAAATATTATTAAGTGATCACGGAAGTTTATGAAACTGCATTTTTCAAGCAAATAATAATTTTGAATCTCTTTCACATTCCAAGTCAAGGAAAAAGTAGATTTACATGGATGTCAATGTTTTTATAAAAATATACATGCTAAGTATCATCAGTATTTATTATAAGTAAACATATTTATTTATAAATATGATACAGTGATCCAGCATACCAAATATGAATTAATACTTATAGTTGCATAACCAGAAGACCTTTTTTGTTAAATATTATTCTGTTCAACATTTTAAAAGTATATTAAATGAAAAAAACACACAGTTTTCTACTTTTTCCATATCTGTTATTTAAAAATAACAATAGCAAAGTATGTTTTCTATTATTTATCATACTGCTTTTTCCAATTGAACCAATACTTGTTATCCAGCTCCCTTGCTTTTACCTGTAATAGGCACAATATAAATTTCTGAGTAAAATTCTTAAGAAAAGATCCTCCCATTTTTATGTAATGCATTGAAGAACTTACTGCATATGATCTTAATGATAACTTTTTAATATTAATTGATGCAGCAGTTGCATTTATTTTCACATGTGTACAGTATCAAATGCCTAAGAAGCTAAGTGCTTTATGTAGACTAGCAGAAAGTGCCTATGTGATCTTAAGGTAACCTTCTTATCATGGAAATTTTTTGCTTCAAGAAAGCTAATGATGTTTCTTTCACAAACTTATAGCAATGTTTCAGAAGCAAAAAGAAAAATATTTCAAGTGTCATGTTAATATAGAATCTGATTATTTTGATGATTACCTTATGTAAATATATCACATTGACTATTTTTTTAATCTCACAAAGTGAAGATAGTCTTAAAAGTTGTTAATCAAGGAACTCTTATCCCAGAGTTGTGAATGAATTTTGTCTTACCATAGAGTAAGCATTATATGTTTGTTTTTCTGAAGCTTTGAAAAATTAGTATGAGGTTGAAGATAATTTTATAAACACTGGGTCATAGTTGTAGCATTGAATGTAAGGCATTTTTGTTCTTATTTAATTTAAGTTTTGACTAAGAAAAGGATTAGAAATCTTTAATATACATATTGCTATGTCACTGCCATGGCTCCATTCACACTATAGGTTATATTTGAACATCTACTACAAAATTTTACAGTACTCAGTCCCTATGTAATTTAATAACCTTGTTTATGTCAACTGACAGTTCTGCTCATGTCACTCAACTATCTGATCTCAAGGGGCTTTAGTTTCTAAAACTGAATACCTGGTAGTACCATCCAGGCTTTCCATGGTGAACATTGTTGTTCTACTTCATAATCTTAATTTAAATTATGAAGCTGGCCATGATTTAAAAATCTCTTTTGGTACATGTTGGGCAAAACCATAGTGCTTCTTCTGTGGGTTACTCAGAGTCTATTGGTTAAATGTACTGTTATATTTTAACTTATGTATTTAATTTGTGGGATATTCTGTGGTAATATGATGCCCCCTTATAGCCAAATAGTGATTTAAGTTTCTTGGTTGATCATCAATTGCTGGGTTCTGCATCTCTCAGAAGGTGGTGGAAGAGCCAGGCTAATGCAAGTTTTCCCAGAGTAGTAAAAAAAATACACCTTGAGACAATACAATTTTTCTAGGAAGAACTGAAATTCAGTGTAGTCACTTACAGCTCCTCCTCCTTGGTACTTTCTGTGAAATAGACTATAGCTTAAAGCATCAGTAAATTGTTCTGAACAAAAACAGGAAAGCAGACAAAAAAAATATGGTAGAGATTCACTTATGATTCGCTATACACCAGAAGCACAAGTATGCACAGCATTAGATGTAGAGCAAAGGCCAGGATTAGGTATTTCACAGATAAAGAAACTCAGGACAATACCGAACAATTTCATAATTTCATAATATTGTTGTTATATTTTCAGAAGTCATATATAAGCTCATCTCTTTTCCTTTTTTTTGTTTTGGTTTTTTTTTTTTTTTTTTGTTTTGTTTTTTGTTTTTTTTGTTTGTTTTGTTTTGTCTGGGGGGGTTTTCTTTTCCCTTTTCTTTTTTTTTTTTTTTTCTTTTAAAGCCTCAAATCTCCCTAAACTGAACATTTCCTCATTTCCTGAAATGCAGACAGGAATTTTGTTTCCTGCTGCATTTAGCTTTGCACAGGAAAATACCACTAAATGTGACTGTAAAAACTGAGTCCTAACAGTAGCATAGTTACGCTTTAGAGCCTCCCAAAACCTCTCAAGAATGGGTGGAGGTAGAAACCTTTTTAATGACTTTTAAGTCCTATCAGGCATGGATGAAGAACTAAAGCACCTACCAAAATTTCCTGAACGTAAGAGAAATCTATGAATAAAAGCATGTTATATGTCACTCAGTCCTGCTAGGTTCTGAACACTCACACCTTCCACTGACTTAATGACAGGCCCTTAGGACCACTTAGATTTCTCCAGAGACACAGGATCTACCCTGATTGTCTGAATGGTCATTAGGGTTTTTTTCAGAATGAAGTATTTGTGAATAACTCATAGTGAAAATCTTCTAAGTAAAAGCTCTTTGTGCAGACAACTTTGTAGAGATTGTAAGCTACAAAGTAAAATGGGTGTTATGGAGAAATGACACTGATAATAATGTGCACTAAATTGAATAACCAAATAATTATTAAGTTTGTTAAATTATTGCAGTCTCAGAACTACATCTTTGTTTGGTTAGCTGTGAAGATACACTTCCTGATACAGTAATTGTGAAACTTACATCTTTGTATGGAAAAGAAAGGTTCTTTGTTGTTTTATGTGAGATTCTTTTTTCCTTCCTCTGCTTTCTTTATGTTTTTTTTTATTTGGCTGCCATCTGGCATATTTCACTGGCCTAAATAATGGTCATGTGGCTGAAGCTACTGCCAGCACCACTTCTGCAGTCAGCCGCTCACAACATTCATATATAAGAAGGCAGATTCCCTCCTGACAGATCACTGTACTCCAAGCCACTAAACTGTCAGGAACTGAGCTGGAAAATGGAATCTTTCTCCCAAACACCAATTTTCAGGAATCCCTTCTCCAAGGGGATTTCTTAATGATGTTGAAGCTTTCTGAGTAAGCAGACTGTAATATACTAACTTTTTTTGTTATTCTAAGCCTTGTAGTGAAAAGGAAACAGAAGCCAGATTAAATTAATTATTTTATTTATTAGAGATTAGACTCCTAGCACACTGAAAATAATATAGTTCTTTTTGACTAGTCACTCAACACTGCATGGGAAATAAAATATTAGAATGCCCAAGTGTGGACTTTTCAAGTGAATATGATGAGTCACCCAGTTCATTTCATAATCAGCTCAGAAATTCTGTAATTCAGAGTATGCTATGTCACCATTAAAATGAGTCTCACTTAGACTTATTTTAGAAAAATCTGCAAGCCAAAATACCATCATACCCTGTTCACATATATGACTATGTTAATTTGAAATCTTGGGAAAACTGGCAAAATAGCAAGATATATTGCTGGTCAGGTTAAGTAGCAGTAAGAAAGCAGGTGCAAGTGAATCATGCTTGACTCTTGGTGTTGCTGCAGGTGTGCATCCTTGACATAACTGCCTACACAGTCCCTGATAATGAGTAAATATAAAGAGTCTTTATACCATTTCCTAAAATCTCAGAAAGTTGAGTCCCAGTCCATAGATCCATAGCAGGAAAAAAAATCAGAAGACAAGCAACACGTTCAAATGTTTCAACTTCCACTTAAATTTCTCAGGATGAAGTTGATCTTCACACAGACAGATTGAGTGAGACTATCACAGCTGGACAGGTTGAATCTGTCAGTGTTTCTTATTGCTGCTTTGGACTAGCATTACCCAAGTGCTTATTCTGTGGGATTTTGTTTTTCTTGCTGCTGCCTTGGAAGTGATTTAGTTAGTGTAAAATAAACAGAAAACTGAAGTATATCTATAGGCATTTTATGAACAAGTTTTTTCCAATTTATTCTCAAGTAAGTTCTAGCAATCTAGTGCAGAACCTGTATGAATAACTGTCAGGAAATGCTCTTTTATACACAGTGAAGTAAATTATGATGGCTAATGTTGCTGTGTTTTACAATAAATAAATAGCTGAGTTTTAATGTTTGTGACTGAAAAAAATCCCCACACAAAGCTGGCCTTCCAGATCAGGGTGGGAGTGAACAGTAGCATCCATTGGGATGTAGAAAAAGATTACACTAACACCATGAAACTGTCAGTTTGATTTACACATTTTAGCTGTCTAGGGATATTTATGTTAATGTCAGGACTATCTGACTTGCAATTCCCTGATGTATAACAAATTCTAGGAGTACTATAAATAGATCTATCATTCAATCTGATACTGAACACATAAGAAACAAGCTCAGCATGTCCAATGTCAAAATGTTGTAAGTAATTTCTAGATACTGCATTAAACAAGAGGAAAAGTGGTATGGAAGTAACCTACATGTTAAACCAATGTTTCTTTTATGTCACTGTAGAGCAAGTTCCTGTCCATTGTGAATCTGAACAGATAATTTTTTTTTTTCTTTATTACAAAGGATATTGAAACCAGAATTGGAACTAGTAGATCAAATTTATTTCTGAGTCCCAGAAACAGCTAATATCTACAGGTCATTTAATATTTTAGTTGTCTCAGTGACAGCCATATATGAGTGTTAGCTGAAAACTTCTGCAATATGTTAAAAGGTAATTTAAGGCTCTAATGCACCTTTCTTCATGAGGGGAAAAAAAAAAAACAACAAGGTAATTAAGAGGAGAAAAAAGAGACACTCCTGCCCTCTGAGAAGGGTCTGACACACCACTCTGGGTGTCTTGAGCTGTAGAGGCATTGTTATATTTCATCACAGGGGTGGTCTCTGTCAGCTCATTTAGCTCCTAACAGCCAGCAGCGAACAAGAGAACAGTAAGAAACTTGGTAGTTACAGTACGCTTTTCCTTGAGGGAGACTCTCCTTAACATTTTCGGTGGTTCCCTCCATATGAGTACTTCATAACTCTCTTTACTGTGTGTATTGCTTACTCTAACAAATCTGTCTATTTTATTTGTTCACACCAAATTTGGGTAATTTACTCAGTTTTTGGCTTCAGCAGTATTTTTTTATACTCACTTCCACAGGTGAATGCTCTGCAAAGTGTAGAAGTTTCTTCATTCTGTTGTCTATTGCCTTGGAATGTTTTTAGTATTATGAACTTACGTTGCCAAAGGAATTAGTTTTTCTTTTATATATTTGTATACCAATGTTGCTTGTCAGTTTTCTAAGCAATTTGTATTTTCAGTGCTTCTTTTCACATGGAAATGTTTTGTGTCCGTATCATTCATGGTGCAGATCTCTTAGCCCCTCCTCCTATTGCAATGCGCCTTCTAATGCAGAGTGACTAGAAAGAAATAAACACAGAGCTTCTGATGAGGACACATGATTTAGGTGAATTATAATATACCTCTTCTCATGGAAATATAATTTTAATAACCTTTCCATTATAACATTTCCATTCTTATCCTCCATTACATTCTGATGTAGTTTAACAGATTTGCTAATTAACTAATTTTGAGTCATGAGCAATAACCTCCAAATTCTATTAAATAGATATGTACCAGCCAGACTAGGTATTCTGTGGTTTTAACCCTAAGCTGTACTTCATTTCTATGTACTTTTTTTTCAATTTCCTTGTCTGACCTTTCTCTTTCCTCTGAGAGAAGTTTACAAGAACACAGTATTGAGTGAAGACAACAGGGATCATTGCTGGAGGTAGGATTTCACTGGAAATTTTGCATTTCTGAAAGAGAAAAAAATCCCTTATGATGAAGAGCCATCTTTACACAAGTTTATATAGGAAGAACGTATCTTTTTAAAGATAATAAAATATTAAATATGATTTAGAGTTTTTACAGCAACTTTTCTTCAGGCTTCCCAACTTGTTAGGAAGTTAGAAAGTCCTTCAGGCAAGCTGCCAGAATCCTGGCAACCACAGAATTCAGGAGTCTCAGCAGTAAGAGGAGACAGATGTGTATACATATTCTGCATTAAAGTGAATAAACTATCATAAGTTTGACAAGAAAAAGCTGAATACAGAGTACACACTTTATTTTTGTCCATATTAATTTTGCTTTCCTTTATTTATTTTACTTTTGCGACATTTCCAGTCAATACTTGGCTCTTTAGTGGTTTAGCTTTCACAGGCCTTGGTACACATTTCTGTTGAAGTTGTAAAAGCAAAATGACCCAGCAGAACAAACAACAAAGCCTAAGAATGTCTATCGTCTGTTGCAAGCAGGATCAGATAGACTCATGTTAACAGTAGCTGAAGTTATTTAACTACTGAGGAAGCATAAAATGGAAGAAAGCAAAACTATTTGGTAGTGAAATATTGGAATAGGCTGCCCAGGGAGGTGGTTGAGTCACCATCCCTGGATGTGCTTAAATATTGCTTGGATGTGGTGTTGGGGGACATGGTCTAGGGGTAAACTTGTAGAGTAGGGCTAATGGTTGGACATGATGATCCCAAGGGTCTTTTCCAACCTGAGTGATTCTGTGATTCTGTGATACTTAAATGAGATATAATTGCCTCCATATGGAAAATGAGAGGCCTCATATTGTCTTGGCTATAAAAGATGTAGGTGAAGCAAAAAGCCAAATACATAAAATAAAATAACTCTAGCTCATTCTACATATGTATTACTCTAATATAACCTATGAGTTACCTTCTGAATCCAACTTCATCTGCAGTTGCTAGGAAGTGAACCATACGAGATATTTCAGTGTCCTCATGACACTCCATCTGGTGGCATGTTTTCCTTCCCCAGGCTCTTTCCAGACATGACTGTGCATCTGCTGCCCTTGTTAGAAGCTGCTACAGAAGTACTATCACCAAGCAAAAGCACTTGGGGGGGTTGACACTCTTCAGTTACTTTAATTCCATTTCCTTTGTCTGGAGTTGAATTTGGCCCACATCATATCTGTTGTAAGAAGCTTCCCACCTGTAGGGAAAACACAGGGAAATCAGGAGATCATGCTCCAATGGAAGGTTTGCCAGTGTCTTAAATGGTGCTTTTGTATGTGACAAATTTAGGTGTACAGAGCACCACAGGCAGATGGATGAATGGCTGAAACATTCATCCCTTCCCAAGGGGAGTGAATGCCAAGGAAACAGTACATCAGGATTGGTTGTTTTGTTTTTTGTGTTTGGGTTTTTTGATCTTGATTTTGGGGTTTTTTGTTTGTTTGTTTGGTTTTTGGTTTTTGGGTTTTTTTTTTTAATAAGCACTCTAGTCTTCTGTTCGATTCAAATTTCTGCTTTTCTTCTGATAAACTGAAATGTGGCCACATATGGAACTCACAATTGTCAATTAAAATACTGCAGATGGAGCAGGATCTTCTGCTCAGACAGCTCTGGTATAAGGCAGAAGCATGATGTAGCACTATGCAAATTATGCAGGTTTTTTACCATAATTCATACGACACTAATAGGGATGGATATTTTCTTGTTTATTTGGTTTTCCTAAGTGTCTGAAACATATTTCAACTCCTAGGTAACTACCCAATTGCATAATTTTTCCTTGCTTTTTGCTCCTCTTGTAAAAAAACCAGAAAATGGAAATGCAGTCATGCAGACACTAAATGAGAACAGCAGAGAAGTCATCTGTTTTAAGCAATAAAGTTCATCTGTTTTATATCATGCTCTGGAAGCCAAGCCAAATGTTTCAACACCATTTGCACTCCATCAACCCAGTGACCAAACAGTCAGAAAATTGATAATTTGAATACTGGGATATGTCTATGAAACAGTAGAAGTACAATCCACTAAGTTAGGCTTTTACTAATGGCATGGCAAGCTTCTTCTACACAGTGCATAATTCACTCCCATGAATTTGCTGTGAGATATCTAGAAGTGATGGGTTCCTGCACAGGAGTGTCATTGTCACCTGAAAAATCAGGAAGAATTTTACTTTATACTATCATGTGTGGTTAATCATGTCAATCTCCCGAAATAAAATACTGATATTTTGCAGATATTTTTCTCTTTCAAACTTAAGGTGTGATTTCCTAACATTAATCCCAGCATCCAGACTGTTCTCTTTCTGAGGGAATCATGCAGTCTGAATGGGCATGTAAGTTGCAAACTATGTGTCTTTGATGTTTCCTCTTGGCCACAGTCTCTGTTTAAGTGTATATTGGAACATGGCATAATTTGAGGTTTATCTGAATTTGGCATAAAAATACATGTAGTTCTGTTTTCTGATAAAGTCTCCTCAGGATCATAGAAAACAGAAAGCTTTCTAGCCAATGTGGTTTCACAGTGCAAATATGATCATATTTTAATGACAAATTAATATAATTGTTTGTAGATAAGAATATTAATGATATAACAGAGATGGTATGCTAATTTATACTTGGGGCCAATAGCAAAGTGTAGTGTGATCTCATAAAAAATCTGTTTCAAGATACAGACAAAATTTCATTCCCACATTATGGAGAAACAGATACCTCTGTGATCCACCAAGGGATTAAGTTTTGCTGTCAAAGTTCTTCCTGCTTGGCTATATCACTGCTACAAAAACATTAAAAAATTTAATTATGCTGTTCATACTGTCTGGATTGATAATACACCAAATATTAGCCTGCAAATCCATGCAAAATTTAAATAGAAATAGGTAGTAATCCAGATAATGTCTATAGAACACATAACCATACCATGATATGATTTTCCTATCCACTCTGAATGTTACAACCTGAATGTTCCTGTAAAATTTTGATGTGAAAGCTCTTTTTGAGGTAGCTTGATGCTATCAAAAAGCTCTAGCTGGACTGATTTTAATGAGTGTCATGTTAGGATCCTCATTTTTCCTTGGTTGTATGTACATGGTGAATAAAACAGCCCAGGAATCCTTCCAGCTGTTGAACTGCTACTAATTGGCATAACTGACAAGGCCATTATAGCTAACCTCTCTGGCTCCCCAGAGAAGAATATGAGTGGACAAAATATTCATCTGGAGAGGTCCTTGTTCCAAGGGTCTGGTGGTCCATGGTAGCCTCCAAACCCAGAACTGTTTGCCCCCTTTCTTCTCCATTAAAATAAACTGATCTCAGTTTTCTACTGAATTATATTATACACTGCCTGAGTATATTTCTGTACTGTCAGCTCCAACAATTTTTAATCATGCCTTGGTGAATCACAAGAGTTTATTTGAAAAGTCTTTTTCTTTTGCCTTTGTCTTTAAGTGCTTAAATCAAAAAGGGTTTCCCAAAACCAGAAGAGCCAAGAGATTTCTTAAGATGCAGTTTGAGTTTTTAACCTAATATATGGACTCTAGGAGCTTTAAGGAAAATACCTTCATCTGTGAGACTGGAAATAATGTTTCAGAGATTGGCAGGACAGGATAATGGAATTTTAACAGTCATATGTTGAAAACTTTATTCATCTAATATTCTACTTAGCACAGAGAATGGAAGTGTGATTCAGACAGCTCCTCACAATGCCCTACTCTTTCTTCTGGAACAGTACAAAGTTGTCACATGTTATTATAAAGGATTCACCCAGGCTGCTACTAGCATGGAAAACTCACCAGCCTCTTCTTCCCTGATATTCTTTTAAGATGTAGATTTTCTGGTTGTGTAATGGAACTGTTTTAAGATATAAAGACAGCAGCAGACAGTCCTGGAAAAGCTGTGCTCTCTGTTTCCACTAAGAGAGATATTTGCTAAATTTGTACACTCTTCACCCTTTCAAAGGAACAGCTGATCTTTGTCCAAGAAGATGTTTCATAATTTGGACCATTCGTTTTGAATTAATTTTCATTTTGTTTATAATTTATAAAAGCTAGCATAAGTTTAAATGAAGCAGGATTAAAAGCAGTCAGAGGATGTCAGTAACAACTATTATTGTACAGTATTGTCTGATGGAGTTACAGTTTGCCAGCAGATAAAGAGAAATGAAAGGATGTTACTAGCAATGTATTGTAAATATTATGTCATATGATACTTCTAAATGGTTTAGATTACATTGCCTTTTGGTACAGTATATTTTTTTTTATCCTGGAATATTTAATTCACCATTAGATGTTATACAGTCTGTTACTGTAAAAAGGTAAAAATCAAACTGATTCCAAGTACACACTGTTTCGGTAAGACATGACCTTGTTCATGCCAGTTTTTTGGGTTTACACACAAAGTAACTTCCCTCAAAATAGCTGTTTAGGAATTATGGTAATAATCTAAAGCAGTGTAAATCAGTTTGTGGTAACAATGTAAAGCATTCTTAGGCATCTGCATCTGACATCCTACAGCTCTCACCCTAACCTTGGTACACCATCACCATTTTTGCATTTATACTGGATAGCTTAGGAAAGTGAAGCATGAATGTTAGAAAGATATTATGGCTCTACATACTTGAGGAAAGGAAATTTTTTCTTCAAAAAATTTAACATCTGTACTTTACAAACATCTTTATATTTAATATTTTTGTGTATAACCTAAATATTTGGTTTTCATTATAGCTGTTACCTATTCCTTCACTGAAGTCAGAGCAGCAATCTGCCATGGTTTTGTATTTTTTTGCTGGCTAACAAATTGCCTGCTTTAGTTACCTTCTTTCTGTTTGTTGTGTTACTAAGTATACAAAATAGCACCATGATTTGATCTACCATTAGTAGTATAACACTTTGTTCATAGCATATTTATGGAAAAATCTTTCCATACTTATCAGGAAGATAAAGAAAACGTTGTCTTTATTTTGTGTATTTCTAATAGACTAGCAATTTTCTTAGGCTTCATCAATTTCTCTTTTAAGTTAAAATTCAGAGTAGTCTGATACTATTTTTCATCTACAAATCTTGAGTTGCACAGTAGCATCATAATACCTATGAACTGAAAGAAGCAGATTAAGAAATGGGTAACTGCAGAAAATTCAGAGGAGTCACAGAATTAATTACAGCTTTAATATCCAGCTTTGATTTGGCTACACGATAGAAAAATATGGGGCAAAGAGTGGAAAGGAGAGCAGAAAGAACTGATAGAGGGAGAAGAGCATGCAGATGAAAGAGGTGGTGTGCTACAAGTGACATACAACGACTATCTAAGCAATCAGCAGCAAAAGCTGCATCATAGTGCTGCCGTTCAATTATTTTATTTCTCTCTTTTGCAGTGCTAAAATTGTTTCCCAACTGCCTAGAGCCTTTTGAGCTGTAATACCTGTCTATTACAAAACATGATTTGCAGGTCCTTAGGAGCAGCAGTTCCTGGAGATGACAGTCTGCCCTACTGTGTTATCTTTGTGAATATATCTTACTGAGTTCAAGAGATTGAAAAATACATTCCCTTTCACTCCATTTAAATCAAGCTATTTTCAATATTTTTATAAAAAGTAAGAAATATTTTGTGTAATGACCAGGCATAGGTCAGAGCCAGCCCAGGTTGCATCAAGCATCACTCTGATGCAAAGTTAGAGTAATGTAACAGCTTCATTACAGTTGTCAAGCCAAAATTTTATGACAGAACCCTTGCTGTTTTGTAGACAAACATGTCAAGCCAGTGGTGCTCTCATGAAGAAAGTTTGTCTTCCAGGCCTTAGAGTGTATTCATAGAATTTTTACATTCTTGTTTATCAGCTGTTTATCTCTTACAGCCACAGTAGTTGCAGATGTATTTATTTAATTTCTTTTTCAAAGCAATACTACCATGCTGAATGTAGTATCAGGACAAAATATTTTTTTTGTCCTTCTTGTTGACTGATATTCAAAATTTATAAAATACATGTTAATACCTCCATCAATTTTAATTAAAAAATATGTAAAAAACTTAAAGACTTGTAAAGAAGACTTTTTAAATGAAAGAAATGCCATTAAATAATGCTACTGGAAGCTATATTTACAAACTTAGCTGCCTTACTATTCAGGTTACCAAACTGTCATGCAAGTGATGTAATATCAACTCATAGGACCAAAACAGAATTCCCAGTCCACACAGAATCATAGAATTGTTTAGGTTGCAAAAGACCTTTGAGATCATCGAGTCCAAATATTAACCCACCACTGCCAACTTCACCCCTAAACCATGTCTCTAAGCACCACATCTACACATATTTTAAATACCTTCAGGGATGGTGACTCAGCCACCTCCCTGGGCAGCCTGTTTCAGTGCTTTACAACCCTTACAATGATGAAATGTTTCCTAATGTTAAATCTAAACCTCCCCTGGTGTAACTTAAGGCTGTTTCCTCTTGTCCTATTGCTTATTACTTGGGCGAAGAGACAAACACCCACCTTTCTACACCCTCCTTTCAGATAGTTATAGAGAGTGATAAAGTCTCCCTTGAGACTCCTTTTCTCCAGACTAAACAATCCCAGTTCCCCCAGCAGCTCCTCACAGAAGTTCTCTAGACTGACCACCAGCTTCATTGCCCCTTTTTTGGACATCCATGTGCCCTTAAGACTGAACACCTTAAAGCAGTAGGCACTTTAAACCAATATAACCTGAACCCAGAACCACTGCAAAGTGATCTAGTCAATGCTGTAAAATTAAGTCATGTAAAATGACACCTTGAAACCTTGCATTTAATCTTCAATTCTTCTGAGATGGTATGGAAAGTTAGTTTTTGCTGGTGAGGAAGACAAGTGTTTTTGCTGTTGCTGCTTTTCATTTTTAGTTGAACGACAAAACCTGTATTTAAATTTTTGTCTCCTAAAAAGAAATATCTGGAAGTGTAGTTAAACTGCACAATCCATTGCAGCTGTAGGACACTACTTGATGCAGAATATTTTTAATCCGACTATACAGAAGTCAAATATACTATAAATACAAACATACATTTTACTTGTAATTTGTTACACACTCAAGTTTGTGGAAAATCTTCTGTAGCACACTGCTCTTGTTGTCCAGTGAGTTAGCTGATCAAGGTAAATGGAAAATTTTTTTGAGAATTGTCTCTTTGACATCTATTTGATTTGGATCAACTTTGAGACCTGCAAGTTTTGAGAGATTTTGACATGTAAAGCAGTAGAAAATTATTAAATAATGCTCAGAAAGTAAAAAAAAAAAAAAAAAAAAGAAAGAAAGCTGAGATAATTTACCTTCTTGATAATTGTACCAGAAAATTTACAGGAAAAAAGCTTTCCAAGATCCACATGAAACCATGTTAACTGAACTGAACCTGTCTTACTGAGATGATTGTCAGAAAAGTGACATACCATAATAAATAATTCAGATTAATTAAAACCAAGGAAAATACCTGTCCTGTGAGAGGTTGTGAGAATTATTTAGCATGGAATTCAAATCGATAATATGGGAGCATGGATATCTTCATATTTATATGTTGAGAGAGAAGAGTAATAGCAGAGCACACATGAACAAAGACACACCCCTGAGATGTGAAGGTCTCCAGTTGCTCATACAAATATAAATTTGTATAATTAAGTTGCAAAATGCTTTGTCTCCTTCATTCTTTATTTTAGGTTTTGTTGGTGATAGTCACCTTATATTTTTAATAAAAGCATAGAGCCATATTTGTTAGGTGAGGTTTCTATCTTAGTCTTCCTGCAAACTGACTTTTATAAAAGTATCATAATATATTATTGGTGGTACTTTTTTCTCTACCAGTGTAAATAACCACTCAGTTTACTGTTCTTTTTCTGTGCTTTATTTTTTCCTGTAACATAAAGATGGTGTTTGCTGAAGTTAAAATGCGAAATGAAGCAGAAAAGTGTTACTAGCAAACATCAATTTGTAAATCATTTTCAACAGAGTAAAAACCAGTGTGTGTATCTAAAATCTGTCAAGTAAACTAAACGTATTGAGCAGTTAAATATCAAGGTGTACGTCTTCTAGAGCAGGGCTTAGTCCTTCAGGAATGAGATCCCAGAATGTTTTCTGGTATCAGTAAGAAAATATACAATAGGGGCAGAATGGAGATGTGAAGTCTCAGTTGAAGAAAAGCAAGTAAAGTATTTTTGGAACATGTTCTGTAAAGTCTTATCTTAAATGCTTTTTATGGTGGTGGTGGTAGTAGTAGTAGTAGCAGCAGCAGCAGTATTCATTTATAATATGTGTCAAGTTTTCTGCTTTAGGGAAAATAGGTTAATTTTTTGAGTGTTGTACCTACCTAAGAGAGAGGAACATACTCTGTTGCTCCAGTGTAGCTGCTCCAGCTTACCAAAAGGGCTTATGTTAAAATAGCTGATGTGGGATAACTTTGAATATGGTGATCTCAGGCATGTTCAGATTTAAACCACAGATTTATGTCTACACCACAGATTAGAATTACTGAAGTCCTGTCTGTTCCATTTCTCTGTGGATATATGGATCTCTTAACACAAGAAGCATATAGACCTGATGGAGCAGGGCCATAGGGTGTCCACATAAAATGATCAGAGGGCTGGAGCACCTCTGCTATGATGACAAGCTGAGAGACTTTTGGGTTGTTCAGCCTGAAGAAGAGGAGGCTGCAGGGAGACCTTATAATGGCCTTCCAGTACCTGAAGGGGCCTACAAGAAAGCTGGGGAGGACTGTTTGCAAGGGCACATAGCAACAGAATGAGGGGCAATGGTTTTAAACTAGAGAAGGGTAGATTTACATTGGACATTAGGAAGAAGTTCTTTATTGTGTGGGTGGTGGAACAGGTTATCCAAAGAGGTGGTAGATGACCCCTCAGTGGGAAAATTTAAGGTCACATTGGACAGGGCTCTGAGCTGCAGGGGGGTGGATGACCTTTAAAGGTCCCTTCCAACCCAATACATTCTATGATTCTATGAAAGGTCCCTGCATCAGAGCAAGACTCAATTGATTTTGTTTTAAATGCTTTTAGAAGACAGAAAAGATCACGTAAGTTTCATACTCAGATGGAATATAGACCAAAACTAGGATATATATAGGATGAAAGGATGACTGTCTTGTAGGATAGCCCTTAAGGTTGTTAAGAAAAGTGATTTAACTATTCTGATGTTCAATGGCTTTTCTTCATTAAGACTACAGTTGCTGATAAGAGTTGAAAGAAACTTCATGTCAGAGCAATAACTCACGTTTTCTAAAGCTCCAATGCATTTTTTCTTACTCTTTTCTCTAATGTTCCACTAGCCCTTTCTCCATCTTCGTATACTGAGATGAAGGAAGATTATTTTAAATGGCATTCTCAGAAGCACAACAAAAGCAGAAGGATTTGACTGAGTTATAAAAGCAAAATTCTTAGACCTGTAAGCAGAGTGTTAATGTTTTCATATATCTAGAAGACCAGTGCATTTCCAAAGCCACCACAATCAACATCTTTCAAAACAAAAATATCAAAATCTATAGATCCTACATGTGCCTCTCAACAGTGTAATAATACACTTTATCCCCATGCACTGGATGTTGTTGTAGAAACCACGTGAGTCGAAATACACAAGTCCTGCAATCTAGAATCTTCTTTCTGGAGCAATGGAGGAGGGTCCAATACAACTGCAGCCATGTTGTATCTCGTCCCTCAGTGTGCTACAAAGGATAAACAGCAGTATCTTCAAAAGGCAAGCCTGGGGATCTAGATGAAAGTATTGTATATGCAAAATTTTTCCCTCTTACTAGTACTCTCAATTCACTTTTTGAAAGACATCTTATGAAAAACTCACTTCTCTAGAAATGTATTACATTGATTATGAACTTTAACACATTTAAACTCTAGGGTTTTTTAAAATAACACATTTAAACTCTAGGGTTTTTTGGTACTAACAGTTTTTCATTGCAGTACCTAAATGTTTGAAAACTTGGAATCATATCCTAGAAGGATCTTGCCCTGTTTTTTTCACAAAACAAAACAATCCTTCTCTGACATATTTTTCTAAAAGTTCAGAGCAGACATTGCTTTGGTACAAATGATTACTGGACCTTGTTTGGAAATACAGAGTAGACTTGAAAGTACTCTGTGTATCTCTGAGTCCTTTGAGCCTTAATGGTGTGCAGCCTGGCACATGGCTGTGTCAGGCAAGGCCACAGATCTTAAACTGCTTCATTATCTGTGTCTGTTTGTGAAGGGGTCCTGTATTATGTATTGTGAAGGGGTCCCTGCTCTGGCAGGGGGGTTGGACTAGATGATCTCTCGAGGTCCCTTCCAGCCCTTGACATTCTATGATTCTATGATTCAAAAAAAAAAAAAAAAAAAAAGCATATCCTGAGACAAGAGGACATGAATACTTTATGAACTGCATCTATGAGGATTGCAATCACAATATACCTGTGGATTTTAAATGAGTTTCTCATTTACTCGAATCACAATGTTTTTTTCTGTTTCTAGGTTATTCCTTTCTCTAGATAGTTGAAAATTTATTAAAGATTAGAAAGATTCTTGAGTCTTTTTTTTTCCTTAGGTGCCTTTCTGAAAAAGAATACTGACAGAATTAGTGGTTGTTATAATCTTCTGTGTAAGCCTTTTTAAACAAAAGACTTCAACTCAGAACTTCCTCTAAAACTATGTATTTTTGACCCAGCTGGCCAAGGGTCATAAAACAAGTAATCAGTAGAGGGCAAACCAAAACTTCCAAAGCACTGTTTGAAGGACTTTCTTTGGACAGGAAGGATTGGGATGATTAAGCTTCAAATGTTCATAATATTATTAAATTCATTAGCACTGTTAAATAAAATTTAAAATAAACCTTGAAGAAATCATAGCTTTTCAACTGCATTCAGCACCATACATATTAGGTTGAGAAATTTTTAGGAAAAAAGTCCTAGTAGCTCATCCTTATGGTTGTAAGAATGGCTTCCTAACTGAGAAAATTTTTATATGGAAAGATCATTTTTTCAGTTATAAAAGACAAAACTGAATCATTTGCTTATGTTCTTGTCCAAAATAATGGAACACAATACTAACAAAAGGGTAAAAATCCTCAGCCAGTTTTTCTGTTCTGAAATGTCACCTTATCTGGGTGTTGATCGTCTAGACATGAGTTTGCAGATCTGAGTTTATTTAAATACATAGAAGTTGCTTCAACAGCAAAAATATATTCCAACATTTTATAATTTCATATTCCAGAAACAGAAATGTGCCTCTTTCTGTTATTTGTAAACTGCCAGTGTATTTTGAATGCTAACTCAAGTTAGATAATAGTTGTGAAATATGTGCCTATCAGCATGGGACATTTTAAAAGATATGATTACAGACAACATTTAGTGTCTGTAGTAGTCTTTAACAATGTTTGCAATATCAAATATAACATATTTTTCTGAATTGTAAAATTGTATATGAATATCAATGAAAACCTTTACTATTGAAATATGTAGATCTAAATATTTCTGAAATTTTCAATAAATGAATCCATTATTTTAATGTAAAATTTCACATATTCTTAGAAATTATTTTTTTTTAGGTAGTAATTAAATTTTGCAGGTAATTTAAGGTGAGATTTAAAAGAGAAAAATAATTCAGAATAGTCTTTGCAACCCAGTAAGTTTTATTTTTTAACCTTCCCTTGGACATGTAACAGAAACCAAACAAACCACCTTTCAAAGTTACATATAAAATGCTGACAGTAGAATGAAAAGGATGACTCTAGTTTTTCTAGTTTTCATACAAACATACAGAAATACAGACCAGATGGTCTCAAAAGCATCCAAGAGTTAACACATTCTGTTATACATGCTGCTTAAAGTACTTTCAAATAATAATTTCTGCATTTTAATTTTATTGTGATTTACTGTAAAATCATTAACTATAATTTTTCAATACAGCCAAGTCCAGTGGTGAATAAATAATAAAGGTCTGATTATGCTTGGAAATCTGGACAGTATAATTTTTAAAAATATTATCCAAGTGGAAGTAATGATATAGCAAGTCTGGCTTGGCCAAAATGAAGGATTAAGGCTTGAAAAATTTAAGGATAGCATGAGTAAGTGAGAGTGCTATCCATGTGACAGAGAAACCTATGAAATAATGCTCATTTAAAGCTCAAGTTTTAATATTTTGCTTGTACCCTAATATCAGAAAAATTATATAAGAAGCATGGCTAGGTAAAATGATGTGAGAATTTAATGCAAAAGGCTATGTAATAGCTCCTAAACATAAATGTTTAAACTAGTTAAGAATACGTTTAAGATAGTTGATAAGAAAGAATGTCAAAAACAGAGGGCTACAGAATTATCTTTGGAGAAGATACAGGGTGAAAAACAAGATCTCATTTGGGCAGTGGAGTTGAAATATGAGCAGAGAGGATACTGAGTGTGAAAGAATTTTTGGAGTCAGGGAGTAGTTTCTGTCGTCAAAATTTTTCAGAGCTCAAGGAGAATGCAAGTATGATTTGGTCAGGAGGAGGTAATCTGAAGCATTGACTGATGTAAGAGCAAATTAAATACTGAAAATCTGTGAGGTTTAGACCAACCCAGTTATAGCTATTTAGAGCACAGAAATCATAACTGTTGTAACATTTCTTAACTTTGAGAAGGAGTATTCTTTTAGAAGTAATATTTTGTAAAAGAAGGAGTTGAGGGCCCTCCTCACTCAAAATTCAGGGCCCTTCTCAAAAAGTTCAGGCCCCCCAGTCAATTTCAACTGTTCTTGATTGTCATTGAAAATTATTTGAAGCAGTCCATTAGTAACGGACTTGTAGACATGCTAGCCATAGCAGGGAAATTACCAGGGAGGACTTCCCATTGCAATTGTACGTTGATGATTTTTTCTTTAGGCCATGCTGTACTGTAAGGCTGATGAACACACTTTAAAAGAACAAAAAACCACAAACAAAACAAACAAACAAGAAAAAACAACCACAAAACCAAAACAAATCAAACAAACAAAAAACCAACCAAACAAAAACCACAAACACACAAAACATACTAACAAACAAACAAACAAACAAACCCAACCAACCAACAAACCAACAACAAATCAAAACACTGAGTCAGGAAAGAGAAAGACTTGGTGTCTTTCCTCTGTTTTTAATTAAAGACTTTATCTTCTGCATTTAACACAGCAGCAAAAAAGAAGGAAGTTAGCTGGATTGGATTCAGTGGTTAAAAATAGAGAGAGAGCTTTGCTAATCAACTGCTGAAGAAGAGCATCAAGAAAAGAGAATAGATTGATTTGCTATATTAGAAGGCTATAATTAAGAGTATGTGAAAGGAAAACAGTAGTGAAGTAAAACTTTGCTAGTTTCAGAATTGATGTAGCATATGCCTCAATGGAAATTCATATAATATGCTGAGCTCTGACATATTTTTCTGGAATTCAATGATGCACAAAGTGTGTTTTACTCACAGAGGGCACAGAGGAAAGATGCACATTTTCCATGTCCAATGTGTGAGTGCATTGACAATACTGAAATGTTTGCATTCAATTTATGCAATTTATACTTCCAGAACAACATGAAGTTTCTGGCTATTGTCATCTCTGGTGGTATTTAACAGTCAGTGTAACTGTCAGTTTCTTTAAGATTTATTCTGCAACATATTTTTCTTATGCCTGGAACATTGTCTAATGAAGGAAATTTCAAACAGTTAAAAATGAAATAAAGACTTCAGATAGAACTAATAAATTAGGCCTAAACTGGGGAGAGATTTACAATCAGTGACTGTAAAAACAACTGTACCTTCTCTTCCAGATGTCTGGATATTCAGAAGTCAGTCATACATAAGTTTTCAGTGGTAGATATAACTAATGTACTATATCTAGTCTTTTTGATCCCTTTACCTTCTCTTCCCTCTGAGGAGGAAGGGGTGAGAGGTCAGAGGTGTCGCTTTTGAGAACCATCATAGTTACTACATTAGTTATGGGCTGTGGAGGTGATGTCTTGACATTGTTCATCTCTCATATGATCTAAATATAATAAGATATGATGACAAATATGAAAATATTTTGAAATTTACATTTCTGTAAATGCAAAACTTTTAATCCTACCTACTTTCACTTCAACTGCTTCTGTAAGAGAGGGAAGAGGAAGAAAAAATCATGTTATAGAAGCTTGTAGTTTTTAGACTGGCACTATAGGATTTATCAAGTACATCCTGAATCACCATGTTTCTAATGTAAAATAGGCAGGCAGCCATAGTCAACAGACAGCTGTGAGAAGTATTTCTCAGTTTCTTAAAATAGATGTCTGATTCATGGAGATAAACTACCACAAGTACTTATCAGAGTTGTCTGTAGCAGGAGCCTAGATGGCTAGTTTAAATCAGCAACCAAACTTTCTGACAGCTCAAGGCTAGTGAGAAAACTTTCTTAGTGTGCCTTATTTAGCTCTCAGTGAATAATTCATGGCAAGTAATGTACTCTCAATTTAACCTTCATTTGTACTCTCCAGTAAGTTGACACATATTTAAACACATAGCTTTCTTCTTTTAATTACAGTTTTCTGTTTTACAACTTTGTGTTAAAAATAAAGTAAATTTTTGTAGTTCTAAGTATTCATACAAAGTTCTTGCTTTTTTTCTTTCTTCCCCCTGTAACTGCTGGATTAGGTCTTTGGTGCTTCAAAAACAAGTGGGAGATAAACAATATTAGAGAATTTTATATAAATTCAAGTAATTTTTTTTTAAACATGAATTCTCTAGTGATGCAGTTCCTCTTCAAGAAAGATTTGATAGCATAATGAATATTTCAGATTTAATTTTACTTCCTCGCATTTTTCTGAAGGACTATGGATGATGTCATTCTACCAAACAAGAGTCTTATCTGTGTCTGACTCATTCAGTCCAATACCTGTGGATGCCAAATTTCCAGTGAAGAACATGGAGAAATCCACTCTCCTGTTTGGTATAGAACTGTGTTGTTACACTGATGAAAAAAATGAACCTCAGATTAGTTTTTAAGAAGACTTTCTGATAGTAAAAGTTGATTCCTTCACTCTTTCCAAAAAGGCAAAAGCATTCCTGAAACATACTGATTTTAGAATATGTGTGGTTGGAGAATACAGCATTGCTATTAATGGTAGATATTTGTTCTACACAAGGTAAAGTTCTTTAATATATAAGATTAGTTAACATACTTTAATTTTTTCAGGTTCTGTATACAAGTTTTGTCTTCTTGTAATGGTGGTATATTTTGTTTTCTTGAAATAAATATAGTCTTCTTGAAATGCTCTTCCAGACATTTCTCCTTAATCTCCCACTTTTGCATTTGATTGATATCCAGCAGAACTATCCTATTCTTTTGAACAGGATGATAATAAAAGAGGATATATCCTGCCAAATATTATTGTTCTCAGAGTAGTAAGTCTGATAGTAACTTTGTCCAGAACTAGCTCTAATTATGTAATATTTGTAAAAGGAATACACTCCTCTGTTGCTTTCCCTAGAAACCACTTTTCCATTAAAAAAAGAGAAAAAACATTAGTCTTTACATTTCCTTAGCCAAAAAGACTGACTTGCTGCACAAATAGGTACTGCTAAACTCTCTACTGACTTATGTATGAGACACTGGTGTTTCTTTTTTAAGTAAGTATTTAGCTAAGAAATTGTAGTCCAAGTTTGTGTGGAGCGGATAGTTGAAAAACAGAAGTTCTGAGAAAAACATACAGATTTTCTTTTTAACAGTGCAATTAGTGATGTAGTTATTGCAGTATGTCCATTTAGAGCTAAGAAGAAGACTGGTTTTATAATAAAAACCATAGTTTTATAGTTTTTATATATATATAAAAATATATATAAACACACTTGAGAACCGGGGGTGATATTTTATATCTTCTTTTAAAAAAAGAGTAACAAAGACCAACACAGTAGGCAGCCTTAGCTCAGCTCAAGTCCAAAGTCTTCCAGTGGGCTAATATTTAATTTTAGACTATTCACTGTTATCCAGTATTAGTCCAATATTCTCAGGTACCTTTTATTCTAATCTTAATGCTAGGTGTAACCATAGACCACCACCAGAGCTGATAGCATAAGCTCACACTGTTTGCCTAGAATATGAAGTTTGTCAGAAAAAAATATTTTCCTACTTCTAAAAATTATCTTTTTTTTTCTTTTTTTCTTTTTGAGTATCTATCAATGAAGCTTTGCACAGGTACTAGATCTGTTTTGATAAAACTTTTTTTCTGCAACCGAGTCTATGTGCACCAGCAATGGTCAGTTAGTGCTGAATTTGCCAGTCACTAATTGCACAAGTGACCAAATCACTTTAAAATTGGTCCAGAAAAAGGCAGGAGGACATGTTTTTAGGCCCAGCATGTATCAAGAACCTGGCTTTCCTATGTGAAGGAGCGAGTCTTTGTAAGGCCTCTCTCTGAAACATGCCTTATTTGCTGCTTATGGTACAGCTCAGGCAGCAGCACCTGGCAGCTTGAAAGGGTATCAAAACAAGGCATCATGGAAGCATAGTATATCCCCACATAAGGTCCTCTTTTCCATGTTCCCCTGAGGAATTTTGCACACTTGAGTATGAGTAAAGCCCAGAGCACAAAGTAAGTTTATTTATAGTCTAATCACTGAACAAACAAAATATATTTATTCATGAGTCAGATAACTTGATCAAGGCAGCTAAATGTAAATGAACATAGGAAGGAAACACTGATGACATACATTGTATTTCTTCTGTACTCTTTGGCTTGCCTTTTTGCATTCTTAAGAATTCTAAGCAGTAATTATTAATACATTTTTCAGCTATTTTACTTATGCAGTTATGTATACCTTCTTCCTCTTTGATAAAGAGGAGTACATTTTGACCTCAAAATGAATGGCTGAGTTTATTTCTCTGGCATTCCACCAACAACCTACAAAAGAATAACTTTTAGATCATTTGCTGTGGTGGGCAGTGGTGAAAACTTCTATGTGTCAAAGAAGATGTCTCTTCTGAATCTACACCTGCATTACTAGTTCTCAACCTCACACATGCAGGATGCACAATATCTTGTTAATCTTTTCTGTCCTTCAGACTTGTTCTACAGTACAGGTCATAAGAGGATAAACTAGTGTTGTGGATGAACTGGGATGAACAATGCGACTCACAGTTTAGCAAAACTGACTCGTATAGTGCAAGGTATATATTCAAATATAAACTGGCAAGCATATATTAAGAACAAGCTCAAGACCAGGTGCAATATTTAATAGCTAAGCAATGCTAGAGGTAGTTCTGAGTGAATAATCCCAGCTCCAGATTTTTAGAAATATTTTAATAATCCCATCTGAAATAAATTTATGATGAAATTAAGATTGCACATCAAGAAGCAGCAGCCTGTTGTATACCTTTAGTTTGCTAATGTGTGTTCCAGAAAATAACCCAGTCATTCTTTAGGTTTTAAAGCTAGATGCTAGGCTTCCAGGATTGTGTTTCTCTTGATACATTACCAGTTTTGCCATATGTCCTAAAGCAATGAATATTTGCTAGAATGTCCCAAATTTTTCACCACAGTAAACAAGAAAAGTGGTCTTAGCTGTTGCATGTTTAACTTACAATATTAAACTCGAGTCTTATCAGACTACAGGGACTTTTCACTTTGTCTTGAAAAGGAAGATTGTTAACCTATTTCTTCAGCTTTTATACAACAACAGCAGTAATAACATGGCACCTATGGCAGGTTTTCAGCCTTTTGATGTCCACGTGCTTTTCAAGCAGTGTGATGTGTGTTATCCCTGTTTTACAAATTAAGTAGACAAAACTCAATGTCTAAGCAAATTTTCCATACTCTCAAGAAAAGGATATTCCCAAGCATATAACAGAACAGTCAGTCAATCCTTCACCCTGTTCCCTAAGACCCACTTCTCCAATTAATTTTGACTTTCAATTTTGTGCAATGTAACACTAGCTGAAATAAATTAGTAATTTGAAGATGAGTAACTAAGACACAAACATCCTCAAAGTGGGTTGAATCCATCACACATTTTGTTACTGGTGTTTTAATTATTTCTGTATCTTTTCTTCCTTAGACAGCTTAACTATACAGACAAAACATTAGTCAATGTACATATAGAGATGAAATATTCTTACTTTTCTTGCTGCTATTATTACTGTATTAGTACTGAATTGCCCCACCTTTTGTTATTTTCATTTATTTAAAACCTTTCCTTCTTTATTTTCATTATGCAGTCAACACTAGCCTTAACTATGATGGCATACCAACAAAAGCTTAGTTTGAGGGCCTTTATTTCTGCCACCCTAAAAAAGGATACCAAAAAGGGAAGAAAAAAATAATTTTTTTAAAGTTACAGAATTACATGTACAAACCTGATGATGAAAATGCCTGCTGCATGTCTCAAACAAAAGCTTGTATCTATGTACTGTGTGTAGTATATGTGCATCTATAAAGGCATGTGCATCTTTTTATAAACATACAGTGTATGAGAATGAGTATGCTTATATTTATCTTCTTTATCATACTTTAAATATATATGTGTACATAATTTGCATTATGTCATTTTGGATTTAATAACATAAAATGCAGTAGCTCTTAATTCATAAAATACTGTTCAGGGAAAAAAGAATGCTTCCAATTAACATAGATACATTTCCATCTCTCAAAATAAGTCTTAGCTGTTACAATGAAGTTGGATCTGATACTGATACTTTCTTATGTCTTGGAGAAGTTTCATTTACTTCTCTTGCTGATAGCTTCTTACTGGCTATTTTAATGATTAATTAATTGTTACCACAATTTTCCATTGCTATCAAAGTGAGATGGCCATTTCTGTCTTTATTCTCATAATTTCTCTATTTTTTTCTCTTTTAATTCCTTAAGTTATGAGAACTTGAGAGTTTATAGTATTTGACCCCCATACCAAGACATGGAGCCTAAAAAAAATGCTGTGTCACCTTCTATGAGCACAGTAGACTGGTATGCTCTTATCTTTATTTAAATAGTAGATAAAACTGCTATGGATACTAATGGTAGTAGAACAGGTTTTATGTATGAATTAGAAGCTTTTGCTAACTGCCAAAGTTGGTCTAATAGTTTCCCTAGAAACTTCTCTAGGAAAGGTTTGTCTTTCTCATATTATCAAATTCCTGGGTTTCCTGCAAAAATGTTTTCCCACAACGGAGCTGAGAAATCTAAGACAATCAGGTTTTGCTTTGCACACAAGATAAGCTTTGAATGCAAGCAAGCTTACAAGATAACAATCCAGATTAAAAATTAAGCTATTTTTTTATTGCTTATTGTTGCTCTTTGTTATGCCTCATTTTCTCAAACTCTCCTTTGTTTTTTTACCTTTACGAAAGTCAAATTTTGAATTTCATATAAAACATTCCTGGAGGACTGTTAACTCTCCCTCCTACTGGCGGATTGCTTTTTTCAGAAAGCCTATGCCTCTAATATTACTACCTGAGGACAGGTTTTGGTTTGACTGCTTGGAACAATCTTACATAAGTGTTATTGATGTGGTAGAAACCAAAGAACCATTTGAGAATGGTCATGTAGGTCAAAAGGTGGCAGGTTCACTAGCTCAACTGAAGTGCATCTACACCAATGTATACAGAATGGAAACAAAAAGGAGGAGTTGGAAGCCATTATGCAGTACAAAAACTATAACATAGCTGCCATCATGAAAACATGACTTACACAACTTAAGAGCTACAATGGATGGCTATAAACTCTCAGAAGACATAGGCCAGGAAGGAGAGTCAATGGGGTAGACCTGTAAGTTAGGAAGTGTTTTGACTGTCTAGAGATTGATGATAGTGATGAAAGCATTAAGAGATTAAGTGGTTATGGGTAAGAACAGTGAAGAGTCCAATAAGGCAGACATCATGGTAGGAATTTGTTACAGACCACCCAATGAGGATGAAGAAGCAGAAGAAATACTCTATGAACAGTTGTGAGAAGTCTTACAGTCTTATTCTTAAGGGGGACTTGAACATACCAGATGTCTACTGGAAATGAAATTCAGTGGAGAGAAAACAGTCTAGGAGATTCCTGGAATGTGTGAAAGAAAACTTTCTGACACAGTTGGTGAGTGAGCCAATTAAGGAAGGCACCCTGCTAGATCTGTTGTTTGTGAGCAGATAAGGACTGGGTTGGAGGCCATCTTAGGCATAACAATCATGAACTGATAGAATTTTCAATCCTTGGAGAAGTAATGAGAGGAGTCAGCAGAACAGCTATATCAGACTTCCAGGGGGCAGACTTTGGCCTGTTTAGGAGACTTGCTGACAGAGACCCTTGAGCGGCAGTCCTGAAGGGCAAAGGAGTCCAGGAAATTCTTCAAGAAGGAATTCTTAAATGCTCAGGAGCAGGCCACCCCCATGTGCCAAAAGATAAGCTGATAGTGAAGAAGATTGGCCTGAAGGAACAAAGAGTTTTGGCTGGAACTCAGGAAAAAAGGAGAGTTTGTGACCTTGGGAAGAAGGGGCAGACCACTCAGGAGGATTAACAGGATGTCACGAGGTTGTGCAGGGAGAAGGAGGGCTAAAGACTATCTATAAATTAATCTGGCTACTGTTGTAAAAGTAAATTAAAAATGTTTCTATAAATACATTAGCAGCAAAAGCAGGGCTAAAGAGAATCTTCATTCTCTGTTGGATGCAGAGGGAAACATAGTCACCAAGGATAAGGAAAAGTCTCAGGTACTTAACACCTTCTTTGCCTCAGTCATTAATAGTAAGACCAGTGGTTCTCAATGTATCCACCCCCCTGAGCTGGAACATAAGGACAGGGTGCAGAATGAAGCCCCATAATCCAAAGGGAAATGGTCAGCAACCCACTACACCACTTAGACACATGCACATCTATGAGGCTGAATGGGACCCACCCAAGGGTACTGATGGAGGTGGCAGAAGTGCTCACCAAGACACTTTCCATCATTTACCAGCAGTTCTGGCTAAACAGGGAGGTCCAAAGTTACTGGAGGTTAGCAAATACGTCCATCTACAAGAAGGGGAACTACAGGTCTGTGACTCTGACCTCAGTGCTGGGGAAGGTTATGGAGGAAATCATCCTGAATGCCATCATGAGACATATACAGGACAACCAAGGGTTCAGGCCCAGTTGTCATGGGTTTATAAAAGGCAGGTTCTGCCTGACTAAGTGGAGTAGTGACCATCCCCATGTACTTGGCATTGGTGAGGCCACACCTTGAATATTGTGTTCAGTTTTGGGCATCTCACTACAAGAAGGACATTTTGGTACTGGAGCATGTCCAGAGAAGGGCAGTGAAACTGGTGAAAGGTCTATAGCACAAGTCTTATGAACAGCAGCAAAAAAGGGAACTGGAGTTGTTTAGCCTGGAGAAAAGGAGGCTGAGGGGAGACCTTCTCACTTTCTACAACTATGTAGGAGATTTTAGTGAGGTGGGGTCAGTCTGTTCTCCCAAGTAACAAGTGATTGAACGAGAAGGAACAGCCTCAAGTTGTTCCAGGGGAGGTTTAGATTGGATATTAGGAACAAGTCCTTGACCAAAAGGGTTGTTAAGTTGCTCAAAGAAATGATTGAGTCCCCACACCTGGAGGTATGTAAAAGATATGTAGCTGTGATCCTTTAGTGGTAGGCTTGTCAGCGTTCAGTTAACAGATGAACTTGATGATTTGAAAGATCTTTTTCAATCTAAACAATTCTACAATTCTATGGTTCTGTGATTATGGTTACAATATGGTAGTCCTGTTGCTAATTAATTATATTTCATAATAACACCTGGTCAGAAGTTGAGAGGTACTTCCAGGGCAGGATGTTATTTCTAAGGAGCTGATGAAAGAGACCAAAAATGAAAGCATCTTATCAGTAGTGTTAGTATTTCCCTCCATTGGTAATCTGCATCTCCATCAGACTTTTTTTTTTACGAATCTGCATTGAGAAACACTACCTTAATTATATAGGTACCTGTAAACACTGTGTATTTATATTGTATAGTAATGTTTAGTATGTAAATATACTATAGTATATTTCTAGTTATTTTTCTATTAATTACAACTGAGACGCAGAATCTTGACTGATATGCTTTTGAGAATAAACTACCCTGACATATCTACTGTATCTATGTGCAGAAGCAGTCCTTGAATATTCTATTCCAGTATGTCATTTTGAAACCTCTTAGTCAAAAACTGTGTTTTGTTTAATTTTGTGTTCCTTCATTGATATGGGAATAATCTTGATATTTATCAATATTACTCAGGAAAACTTAAAAAAAACTCTTTTAAATGTCCAGCTATTCTGTAATAGCTGAGCACATATATTTCATATGCTTTGCTTTTTTCTTTTTTTTTTATTTACTTCATGACCTATTCCATCTGTTTAAGGAACAAAGAAGTTTCACAACATGGTGCCTGATTTACATCCACATCTATAGACACATGACCTGCACAGTGACAGACCCAACTGTTACTAAAGGTCCCATGACTGTATGACCCTTTGAGCTAAATATAGCATTTTTTCCACTCTTTGAGGTTAACTTTTATGATTCCACAAGACTCTTACAAAAGGACTTGTGTTAACCACAAGGTAATATTTTGAAAGATAGGTGTTAGAAAACATGAAGAACAGAATGTTTAGCAAGAAACCTTATTAACATTCCTTCTGCTGTTATGGATCACTTCATATGCAGGTGACTGGCACAAGCCTCCAGGACATCTTCCCTGTTGATACACAATGTAATAATTGTAGTTCGCAACACACTTTATTGTACTGTTATAAAGTGCAAAGGTTCTAGAGAGCTTGAAACACTTTACACACTTTCCTATTTTATGAATTTTGTCATATTTTAACACACAACCTGTTTATCATGTTCGTTATTTTCTATTTGTCAAGTCTATATAAATTTTATAAATACAGTTTTTAGTGCTTGCTGTCATTATTTAACCTAGCTGCACTACCATAAAAAGTAATATACAGCAACACTTGTAAAGACTGTACAAAGGAATACCTGCTATATATGTAACCACTTGTTGAGCAGTAACCTTGCTGTTTCAGTTTAAAAACAGTTTAACACAGTTCAGAACAAATTCAAAATGTATAAATGAAATGGTATATTCACTATCCAGTTCTCTGCATTTTTTCCTCTTCTAACGCTGAAATTGATAGATATGCTTATATAATATTTCTTAAAAGGAATTAAATCTCAAAACTTTTATGATAAGTTTTTGGCTAGAAATTATAAATGCAAGTTTGCTTGTAATGCATAAACTATTACCATAGTTATTGTAACAGGAAAAGATCTCTTTCTACATTTCAGTAGGGAGGACATCATTTTAGGAGTTCTTTAACTGAGGTATTTTTGTCCTTCAGTGATTTATAACAATAGCTGTCTTTATCTGTGTTTGACTTTAACAGTCAACAAGGAATTTAATTTTTACTTAACTTCCCCACAGTGTTTTGTATATCTTTCAGATAACAAATACTTTCTGTTTTGTGAAGTTATACAATAGTATTTATTCACAGTATCTAGGCAAGGGTTAGGAGAAAAAGAAAGGGAAGAATTACATTTCCAAGTAAGGCTTTTAGTTAATTTGGAATTAAAAGTCTGTGTTCTTTTCTTTACTCCACAGAGACTAATTTACCTAGCACATCTCTACATGGAAATTCCCTGCAAACTCGCTAATGTAACTGTAACTTACATTCATTTTTCCTTTCATTTTATTTCTTTATTTATTTATTTAT
>JANVCC010009942.1:1148986-1169393 GCA_025345505.1 Todiramphus chloris collaris | reverse complement strand
TTATTTATTTATTTATTATTATTTATTATTATTACTATTGATTTGGTTTGTTTTGGTTTTGTTTTGTTTTGTTGGTTTTTTTGTGGGGGTTTGTTTGTTTGTTTTTGTTTGGTTTGTATTGGTTGGTTGTTGGGGTTTTTTTATGTGATTGACCTTTAAACCTGTTGTTATCAAAATGAAAGAAAGAGATAGAGTCTCTTTTCAGCTGCCTTCAATCCCATGTGACCTGCAGGGAGAGTAGATTCAAAATAGACTAGTTCCTCCCAGGACAATACAGGACAGAAGAGAAAAGCACTGTCATTTCCTAACAGCACAGTCCTAGAGTATATTCAGCGTGAAAAAGGAAGGAGTTGCATCATGTTAGAATTTCTTCCTCAACAGCCTGGATTGTTACAGGAGACAGATTTCAAAGGCTTTAAAAAGCAGAGGATTTAAAAAGAACAACTTGAAATGGAATACTCTGAGAATGATCTTTGTAAGGACAACTGATGTAAGAAGTACTGAAGGAATTTTTTAAAATGAGCATTGTTATGAAGCCAAGATCCCAATCTACCAGCTCCTTAAGGACTGCTGACATTATGTGGTAATGTGTTTGTTTTGTTTCTTTCAAGCACCCCTTCCTATTATGACACACAAATGTGTCCCAAGAAAGTCACAGGATTTAATTTTGACTTGATTGATTTTGCATGATTATTGAAGAAGTTCAGCTGCTGAGTTTCACAATTAATAGTAAGAAATGAAATTATTTAGCTTTTTCTTGTCAATACTGTGTGTAGCAGTTACATAAGATTTTTTTCCATTGACCAGTCAGGTTCAGTACTTGCATGTAACTTCTAAAAATCTTCAACAGATTTATTTCAGAAACAAAATTGTAATAGAAAGCTTGTAGTTCTGGAAGCTAGATGGTAAAATTAAGCTACAGTTTGTGTGATCTATTTTGGGATACTTGCATGTAATTTTACTGCATAAGTAGACTGACTGGTAGAAAACTAAGGATCCTGGGAGGAGACAGACTATAGCAGCTTATGTGAGCCCATACTGTATTATGCTTCATGTATTTCATGAGGAGTAGAAACAGCTTGTAGTAGTGGTCTGTGTGAATGGTTTTCTTGCAGATTTTTTCACTTAGTAATCAGCAAATCTCTCTTTTGACTAATTTTTTTTTTTTCTTGTGAGAACTTTAGGATTTATATAGCTTAACAGGCATCATCAGTACAGGTTTCTACTTGATAAGTGAAATGAATTCCTCTTTTCTTTTAATGTCTCCCACTTTTTTTTCCCTTTCTCTATGTTTTAATAATACTACCATCATTTTAATATGTGCATAATAGACTTAATTGTTCAGGGCTATATTTTCCTGGTATAAAATTATGTGTTCTTATATGTAGCCTTTTTTTAGAAATAAATGACTGATACATTACTGTGTCATATACTAGTAACAAAATACATTCTTGTGAGATTCTTTCATGTTTCAAGAAGTCTTGTTTCTGAGTTAAAGCATGTCAATACTACCTTTACTGCAGTAATTTTTTCCAGTTATCCTTTAGTAAAATCATTTTGTAGTAAAAGAAAATGAAAAAACTACACTACTCAAGCTAAATAATTGTTCTCAGAAATTTCTAAGGGTTTTGCTGAAATAACTGCAGTAAGAAGTGGCTCTATATCTTTATTGAAATGTAATAAATTAATATGCTGTGGTGAACTGTATATTGCTAAGCTGTTACACTTTGTGTAGTGACACTGCAAGACAGTGAGCTAAAACACATACCTTAATTATTACATACAACTATGCAAATAAATCAGTATCTTTCTGATTAATTCTTTTATCTTTCAATTATTTCTTTTTCAAGTGCTACCCCTGATTCTTGAAGGAAAAAATAAATAATTTCAAAGAAAAAAAAATCCTTGTATCTGATATGTATAGGCTGATTTGACACTAAGTATTCTGTCTAAAATACCTGCCTGACTCCTTTTTGTTGCTGATGCCTTTAGTTACAACATTGTGAGAATACCTGTTATGCTAATAGTGAACTGCGAATCCTCTGTACTCTGGCATTTGAAAAAACTACCTGAGCTTGGAGGGAGCTCTCATGGAGACCCCTGGATGCTGACTAGACAAGGTACATGAGGTTCTCAGGCAGCACAGAGCAAAACCAGACAGAGACCAGAGCAAAAATGGAGTGCAAAGGGAGGAGAGAAAGGGGAGGGCACCCAGGCTTCCCTGCACCAGGCTCAGCTCCCAGCCACCTCTGGGAAGGTGGCAGCTCAGGCCAGCCCACTCTACCCATACTGCCCAAGCAAGAAACCTTCATGGTGAGCTGAGCAAGACTGGTTTCCAAACCACCTGCATGACTTCAGGTCACATTCTTAATTATCAGACTCAGCAGACTCATGAGTCTGTGCCTTTGTCCCCATGTGTCAGCACCACTCCTGGAGTTCTCTGGGGCTGAACAGCAACACTACAATCTCACCACAGTATTAAACAGCACCAGTACTCTTAGGGATGAATAACATGATGAAGTCAGGATCACTGACGAATGTTTAGGCCAGGAGACAGGGAGAGCTACAGCATTTAATTTCCTTTCTTTATCTCTTAATGTAGCAATCCTTCTGTGTGTTGCAGGAGCAGAGGTGACTGAAGGGAAGAAGATGGGAGAATGTGAGAAGAAAAGCCACAGGGGGTTTGTAGGTCCCATCAGCACAAGGACTTGAGTGACAGGGTTGTACAGAAGTATGGATATCCCTCTTGCAAGGGTTTGAGTGTACTAGTCCCAGAAGATCCTTGCACTGCAGTTTCTCATGTGAACAAAGTTCCCATAAAGAGCAGCAACCAGGCTTCCAGCATTTGGAGACCAGTGAGAGGATAGAAGAGACTTGGAGACAAGGCAGAGAAACCTCTGTTCTTGCTTCCCTGAAATCACAGTCACCATCTGTCCAAAAGACACAATAACTTCAGAGTATTTGGTAAAAGCATCATATGCTTTTCAGTATCAATATTACAAATCATCTGAAGCGTGTCACCCACTGGTGGTGTTCAGTGGCTCACCAGTTGGCTTTGAGGAGGTGCAGGTGAGACCAGGCTGTGCTGATGCTTCCCCTTCCAAAGTTGGTTTGGTGGAGGCTGGCTGTTGATTTGCATGTCAGTAGGGTCTGTCAGAGAATGTTCTCTTTTAGATGCTCCTCAGAAAATTTCTTATGACATTACAGTGACATAGGTAAAAGTAGATTGTTGGTATTTATGCAAAATAAGAAGGTGACTTATGTAAGCATTACATGTTACATTAATGCTGCTCAATTCCATCATTCATTCATATTCATTCCTAATTTCAGGGATTTCTAGGAATAGTCTAGAAGGGATAAATGGTGGTACAGACTTTTCAGTGAAGATGATTGCTTTGTGTTGTTATTCATGAGAAGAAATAAAAAGGTAGTTATTCACTGTAAGGTAAAAACTTATCTGAGACAGGAGTACATGCATTTAAATTAGTATATTACTCCACTTTCTTGACTATTTGACACTGAACAGTAAAGCAGCAGTGTTCCACAGAATATGTTATATTTCTATTGGATTTTGTTTTTGTAATTAAAGAAAAGGTTGGACTTCTAAAGCAATACTATTTCAGAGGAATCAAATTAAATTTTTGAAAGTTTAAGTGAGGAGCTGATGGTAAGACAAACAACCAGCAATGTTGGATAACAGTTTACTGACTGGAAAAGGTACAGCTGATCATATTTCAGAACTTTTTTTTTTTTATGATACGTATAATTAGGTCAAAGAACTAATAAACCTCAGGAGTATTGTCAGCTTTTTGCCACAGTCCTTTCTGTGTGTTGTGTCTAGATTTGATGCTTATTTATATACTTTGTGGGTTGGCCTTCCTTTGTTTTTATTTATTTTTTGTAACATAGACAAATTAGGACCTTCCTGGGTTTTTTTTAATTTAGGGTAGACTGATCTGCAAAAGGCACTTCCCAGCCTTTCTAGTGCCCCTGAGAGCAGAGACCTTCAATAATTCAGTCTGTAGTATTCCACAGAACAATGCTTCTGTTCTTATTTAACTGCAGAAGTGGGTACTTTTCTGCAACATCATGAACTGTGGCAGATTGGAAATTGCTGAAGGATGTTGTCAGGTATGACTTTCTCAATCTATAATACATTTACAGATAAGTAGAACAAATGTGATCTATCAGATGAACTTTACATGACCATACCCTTAATATGTAGATCACAATAGGGATGCTAAATAAAAGTTTTGTAGAATGGAGACAAGAAAATGCCTGTGGACTGACATCAGTCAATAGTGTTATTTCTGGGGTAAAAATGCTAGGACAGTAGAATGAGATAAGATCCAGCTATGCTGACCTGAGGTAGCTGCACTGGCTTCTTAACTTAAAGGTAACACAAAGTAGAACTCTACCTTGAGCATGATCCTGTCTTTTTGTTCCCACATCTAGTAGAAGGAAGCTGTGACTACATCACACTGCCTAAAGACTGGCAGTCCCCAAACAATTCAAGCTCCTTAGTTAATTGCTTGGTGCTAGCAAGCCTATTACAAATATAAAGATGATTAATTTATATAATAAATGCTATTGAATGAATTTTATACCTCTAGGTTATTGGCATCAGACATGTATTTGAAGTAACTGCTGCCTTTCAGACTGGGAATCCCAGTGCTGGAGAGATGAAGAGCAAAACCAGAATATTCCTTGAAGGTGTCTTTGTCTACAGGGCAGAGAACAGTATGTAAAAGTAACTACCAGCATTAATATCACTTTGCTGTGGAATAGTTAAGTTGGTTTACTTCTGTACTGGACGAAGCTGTATTCCTCTACAGTATTATGATTGACTGTGGGACGCAAGTGCCCATTGTCATTGTTGGCAATATTACCTGTCCCCTATTGCCATAGATTATGAAACCATTCTTGAACAAAAGAGGGATGGGACCTGACCTTTAGCGTTCATCAAAGAACCATGTATTTATCTAATCTGTTTTTTTAATTTGATGACACTATCTTCCCCAGCAGCCTTATGACAACCTTTCTGACTATGTAGGAAAGTACCTTCTTTACTGTACTTTAAAGTAGCGTCCTAGTGGTTTTAACAAGTGTCCCTTAGTCCCATTGTGACATATGGGGAAAGATCTTGCATTCACTGGATCTACCAACTTCATTGTTTTGTAAAGCTTGGTCATAACCTCCTCAGACTTTTCCTGTAGAAACTGAAAAGTGGTAGCCTTCTCATATTTTCCAAAAAATTCAGCTGCCCCATCCATTGAACATTTTAGCTGCTGTTCATTATATATCCTCTAACACCATCATGTCCTTGAAATACAGAGACTAGATGGCATATATTACTCAAGACGAGAATACACCAAGGTTTTTATACAGTGGCAAAATTATGCCTGTTTTTTTTCTCAGTACCTTCGTTGATGGTGCTCAGTATGTTGTTAGCTTTTTGGACTTCCATTTCAAGGTGAGCCAGTGATTTTAGAGAATTTTTATTATTTTTTCTTGGCAATATGATGTTTTGGGTTGGTCTCATCTCTGCATCTTTTTACAGCATAAGTATTAGCTATAAAATCCAATAACTGTAACATGAGTGTGATAATAAACGTTTTTTTCTAAGCAAATAAAAATATTGCAAACCATGACAAACAGAAGAGATGGCAGTTTCACTCCAGCAAAGACCAGGCACTTTCTCAGAGATGTTCTGTTTCAAGCTCCATCCAGAAAAATATACCGTCCTGGTTTCAGGTGGGATTTTCTTTTCTTCTTAGTAATTAATTTCTTACTAGCTAGAATAGTGCCCTGTTTTGGATTCAGAATGAGAAGAATGCTGATAATATAGTGATGTTTTCAGTTGTTGCTAAAGGATCAAGGACTTTCTAACTTTCCATGTTATGGTAGTGTGCAGGTGCACAAGAAACTCAGGGTGAGCACAGCCAGGACAGATGAATTGAACTAGCCAGAAGGATATTCCCTACTATTAGAATGTCATGTTCAGTATACGAACTGTGGAGAGTTGGCTGGGAGTTGCTGGTATGTGGATCACTGCCTAGACATCAGTTAGTGGGTGGTGAGCAATTGCATTGTGCATCACTTGTCTCTTCTTAGATTTCATTTCTTTCTCTTTTTGTTATATACCTTTTTAGTGCAACTATTACTATTATAATATTATTTTTGTTATTTTTTTACTTCAGTTAGTAATCTGTTCTTAACCTGAGTTGTGGGTTTTTTTTCAATTCTCCCCATCACACTGAGAGGGGGGAGGACTGAGTGAGCAGCTACTTGGTGTGTAGCTGCAGGCTGGGGTTATAGCATGACTCATACACAATACTCTTTCTCCAGTGCATGCAAGCACACAACATAGTTCTCTGCCACTCACTTTAGTGTACAAACAATCCAATCTCAATTTACCTGATGATACAATCTTGTCTTCACATCTGAATCTGTGAACATCTGAAGATTATCAGGCTGTGGGAAAAGGTCCATTCAAATGTAACTAGACCATAAGGCCAATGGAGACAAAGCAGTTCAGTGTCTATCCCTAGTATAATGTAAAGGAGAGGGCAGCAGACTTCATGGGGAGCTCACTTGGCAGCTTAGATTGAATGACAAAAAGTCTATTTACAGCTGGTTCAGCTGGAGAGGAGATAGTCCAAATCTGAATTGATTTTGAGATGCCTTAATAGAAGTCCTTTCCCTTTTATTTCCTTCCATTATACCACAGCATTTTTCCCAACATGAGTGGCACCTTTCTTCCAACACAATTTCCTGAGAAGCTCAATTACAGTGTAAGGCACACTGGGCAGGATTCAGCTCACCTAGACATAGATATCTACCATAACTGAACTAGTAACCTCATGCTCTCTGTGAAGAGAAATACTTTCTTTTGGGATGTGACTGTTTGCATATTTTAGATGTCTGCCTCAGGAGATGAGTTCTTGATGTCACTGATTTTATCAACAAAAGCTCCACTGAATATAAGTAATAAATATAAATGTATCTAATTTGTATATGGGCATTGGCAGTGTGCACACTTAACCAGATTAATTCTTTCTAATGCAACTAACTTGTGCTGAACGTGTACATCTATATCTAGTAGTTGTAGCATTATTTAATAATATCTCGAAGAGTATTCATATGAAACAAAGTCAAGTATGGAATATAATGTTTTTGAACACAGCAGCAAGAATAAACCAACTAGTAAGACTGAATGGGATATTGAAAGAACCTTGTGCTCAAAGTGATCAATTCATATCCATGAAGTCATTAAAACAGTGATGTCATCATTCTAATGGCAGCACAAATGACTCAACCTCATTACTATGATTCCCATCAGATTTCAGCTACAGTGGGTTTTAATTCAGACTGATATGCAATACAGCATGTTTCTTAAGTCACATTAAAAACAAATATGTAGATTTCTGCACTTGTTTATTTGTTGACATTGGTGATACTGTGAAGATGTCTTCATGTATGATTTAAACAAGGGAATGGCATGGCTATAGTATGGTATGATATGATCTTTTCTATAAAAAGACACAACAGTGCATAGCCTGAGAAGCCAAATTACAGAAACTGATTTCACTCATCTGACCTCTGTTTCAAGGATTCAAGAAGCACAGAAAGGAACATAGGACTTAATTTTTTTCTGTCTATTTCACTTGCTAGTTTTATAGCAGCCCCTGATGGTGCTATTTATACTAATACACTCAAAACCTCAAGCATTAAGTCAAAAATGCTTTTATCTATAGATATTTAAGAAAGACTTTCCCCCTTCTTTCTAAGTATTAATCATTAAAAAAAAAAAAAAAAAAAAGAAAAATTTTTAATTTAATATTAAATTTTTTTTTATTTATTTTTTTTTTTTATTTTTATTTTATGGTTTTTTTTTTTTTTTTTTTTTTTTGTGAAAGTGTTGGTGAAGTTATGTTCTTTACTTATGAACTTATATTAGACAAAAAAATAACTCTACAACATGTGCCAATAACATGTTTCAAAAAACAATGGACATGGATGCTGTACACACATACAGTGCAAGACAATCCATGCAAAGACTTGCATGTTGGTGCCAGCTGTGCTGGTACCAACTCTGGGAGTTGGTGCGATGATGCTGTACAGAGGCCAGTTAGCCCTCTGCTATGGTGACATGGCTATGCTGCCTTCTGAACCCCAAAGACTAATTCCACATGGTGGCTTACTACATCTTATAGCTGTTGCTAGCACCAACCCACATGAACAGTGGGGCAGATGATGACCAATAAGCACTTTTTGGAAATTTGGAGTTTAAAATAGCCTTTCTCATTTGAATGTCATGAAAATTTGTCTGCAAAACTGCAAGAAAACATTTTCATGTTAACTTCATCTCACAAAAGAAAAAAAATCACTTGGTTACAGTGTTTGCCTTCAAAACTTCCAAATATAAAATAGGTATTTATATGACTAAAACTAAGCAATTGCGTAATTGTGTTATTGCATATTTCATCTTTCCTCATTCAATCTCTCCTACACTGTTTGACACCCTTATTGATGTATACCAAATCCAGTAATGTTCTAAATAGCTTAATCCTTTTAGTTTATTTGTACTTTAGATTCATGTTGCCTATAAACCTGGACAAGCGAACCTGGACAGGTGTTATTTTGTGGATGCACATATATATACAATAATACATATTGTATATGTTATACAATATAATTTGCAGTTTCCTCTTTTGTATCTGCATTTTCCAAGTGTGTCTGGTGTGCTAAAAATTTGATTTATCCCTCAAAAGTTATATTTCTTCATATTTAATGTAAGAAGCCACAGTGTGATAAAGCCTGTACTCCTTATGATGTATATGACCAAGTGAAGTGCATTACACTTTCAGAAGTGACCCCTTTTGTCTTAACAGTCTGTAGTCTTACTGCTATCATCTCATGCCTAAGGTATGTCTGAAATCTGCTTCTATTATTTTCCACTTGACATATTTCTTGTAGTTTTTATATAAATTCAGGCCTCATAGTCTTGTGAAATTCTAAGCTGTCACATTTAAAAAGAAAAGATTTAATGATGACAGAAAAGGTTGTAAATTTGAATTCAAAGTTTCAAAAATTAAAAGGTAAGAAGAAGATCTGTTATTTCTTTTTAAAATATCACCATTTGAAAGACAAATCCCATCATCCATGCTAATATAGTCGATAGAGGAAACAGCATAGGTCTAGAGGACCATTCAAAAAATCAGGGTGACATCCTGGGTGGCCTCCACATTCAGACATCTGTGCAAATATTGCTGTAAATCTTCCCCACGTGATCTATAAACATTTTTTCAACTTTCTCCAAGCAATGTTGGTAAAGTTTTAGAAAACAAAACTCATCTTTTTGTTTTGTATATTTACTTCTTACTCTTTATTCATGCATTTATTTACATTCCATGCTTTGCATAACGATGATATGATTAGTCCTTTATCTGCTGGGGTTGCAACATACATAGGAAAAAGGAAACACAAAGGAAGGACATCTGGTAGACTGAAATGGCATTTCACAAATGCTAGATAGATCTCATCCAATTCTTATGTACAGCTTTTTGTCATTTTTAGCCTATTCAGTCTGAAACTGCATTAAAAAAATTGTCAACAGGTATAGCCCCATTTTATAGGCAGAAATATGATGAAGTAAAAACAAACATTTAAGGTAGCTCTGACAGACTCAGTAATGGTAATATGAAACTTATTCACTTATGACAAATGAAAATTTACTACAAATGAAAATGTCAAGTTGCAAAAACCAACAGTAACGTCAGTACATCGGCTGGTAGATGTTATAGTTATACTCATCAGCAGATGTTTTTCAGAAGTAGAGGCCATATTACTCCCTTGCTATTCTTGCATACATTTTTGGCTACGAAAATGAAACACACACAGAGTTACCCTAAGTAGGTCAACAATGGAAAGGGGGAAAAAAAATCACTATGTGTTCTTTCAGACTGGAAGTGGACTTACGCCCTTGTACGGATCCCTTATTGATTCTGGAGAACCAAGTCTCCTTTTCCACCCACTTTCATTGTAACACAAGTTTTCTTCTAAGCATGTTCAGTGACATGAAAGAATTTAAAAATGCATAAAGGACTACTCCACTTCAGCATGAAAACAGTTTGTAGCTAGGTAGCTAGGCTTAAAGGGACATTACGGGAGGTGTTGCTAATGCTTCCAAATAAGTTTCAGGTTTTCTTCATGTCTCCTTCAATTTTACATTATTACTTTAGTCGTAAAACAGTATTAAATTCTGAAGTTGATATGTCCAATATTTCTATAATAATTTAATTGCCTATTGTCCTTATTATCTCTTGAATGCCGTCTGGATGTCAAACAGTGGAATACAGACTACAGTTCCAAATAGACTCTGGTCAGGCCTTTCCTGGCATCTTGTTTACTTGGGAACAAATTTTCTGTTCGTTTGAATGGAAGAAACTCTATACCATCAATTAAGCAAATGCTCATTTATAGCAGCAGACAATTGTATTTAGATAACTTTTCATTCCTGGATCATATTCTAGATCTTGTTCCTTTCTTCTCTAAATTTCTATGGATTTATTTACCCTTTAATGTACATGGTTTCATTATTTTTTCAGAGATTCTGAAAAAGGCTAACCAGATCCAGAATTTGGCATGTGTCAGGAACATGATCTGTTTCTTTCCAGACAGAAATGCTTTCTTGACGTCTTTTCTGTTTTTATTCTACAGTATAAATGTCTATATGAATCAGGAAATGAGATAGTGGGTGCATGCCTTTTCTGTGGCAGGGAAAAAAACATTCTGCTTGAGTCACTCTTGCTGCTCTTTGGTTTATGTCTTGTATAGTAAGCATCTTGGCTGTTTTGTCCACAAAGTATTCAGTACTGTAGATCCACTTTTACATCACCTTTCAAATTTTTCAGTTCTTTTCTTGTGCTTTAGAAACAGACTTTTAAAATTGAAATAGAGTATTTCCCTCCTCCACAGCTCATGATACACTAAAACATACACTGTAAGTATCCAAAAAAACAAGGTTTCATTGTGGCTGCTCATTGTTTGGTGCCCATTTCAATAACAGCTCTCTTAGCTCTGGATGAGTGTCTAAACAGCTGACTAGTTGGTTACCTTCTCCCCCTCTTTATTATGTTTAAATTGGGATTTGTTATGTTTGTCCGCCTTAAGTTGCTAGCAGTTCAAAACATACTGATAAGCTTCACAAGAGAAAGAAAGCAGTGATTTAGATCCCAAGGACAGTAAAGCTGTTAACCAGGCTGTTACCACAGTGACCTGTTATCACAGGAAATCCCTGTAGTATTACTCTTCATTTGTACCCACATAGAGAGAAAATTTGACAAGAATCAAGGAGTAATAGACACAGAAGGGGAAAAAAAATTCCAACATTCAAGTGGAAATATACACAGCATAAGAGATCTTCTAGAAGTTAAATATTTTAGGAAGGCATAGTAAGAGAACACGTGATTCAAAGCCAATAGGACTCTTGGTTCAAACCTTGCTGATGATCAATGTTAGGCACTACAATTACATAATTAATTAATTTTTAAAAGCTCAACCTATTCTGTCAGTTCTTAAGCACACTGCTCAGATGCCCTTAATTTAATGAGCCTCAACAGGATGCTGACTGCCCCAGTGCTATTGAAGCTGTGCACTTTCCAGCTTAGTCTGCAGAAGTTTTTTTATTTGTCCTCTTGGAAACTATGGTGAAGCCAATGTCTGCTTAGGTCTTTGTTTTAATGTCCCTCTTGTCTCATGTCACCTCAGTGCCATCTGCTTTGAATTCCATACAATTAAGGAAAAATCCATTCTTGCCTAGGTTTCAGTATGACCAAAACAACTGTTTAGGTTCAATGCCATGTAGGGTCCAGGAGAGTTGAGAAAACATATAAAGTGACTCGGTCAATATTGGCACAGGCACTTTTTATACTCGGTAACACTACAACTAGTGACTTAATTGCTGATGTATGCTTCCCATTCTTTAAGGGACAGAGATTTGTGCTGGAAAAATGTTAGGAACCAATTTTTGAACCCCTAGTGATGGCTGAAGACATCATAATGTCTTAGCATTTGTGGCAACTCCGGTGCCACAATTGCCTATTAAAAATAATTTTATTTCTTTTGTCTATGTTTCTCTTGGTACTAGCCAGCTTAAAATTGAAGGGACATGTCACTTGGGAGAACTATAGGGACCTTGTCAGGGTTTGTAGGAAGGCAACAAGAAAGACCAAAGCCTTCTTAGAACTTAAACTGACAAAGGAAGTAAAAGAGAACAAGAAGAGCTTCTTTAAATACATCAGTAGTAAAAGGAGGAATAGGGAAAATGTGTGCCCACTGCTGAATGCGTTGGGAGCCCTGAAGGATACAGAAGGATACAGAGTTGATGAATAAGTTCTTTGCTTCAGTCTTAACTCCTAAGACTAGCCCTTGTGTACTCTAAACCCTGAATATAAGAGAGGAAGCCTGGAAGACAGAAGACTCTCCACTAGTCAATGAAGAGTGGGTCAAAGATTGGTTATGTAAACTGAATATACACAAGTCCATGGGACCTAATGGGATGCATCCAAGAGTTGAGAGAGCTGGTTGATGTTATTGCCCTACCCCTCTCCATCATTTCCGAAAGATCATGGCAAACAGGAGAGGTGTCTGAGGACTGGAGGAAAGTCAATGTCACTACAGTCTTCAAAATGGGCAAGTAGGAAGATCCAGGAAATTACAGACCAGTCAGAAGCACCTCCATCTCTGGAAAAATGATGGAGTGGCTCATTTCAGAGGCCATCTCTAAGGACACGGAAGAGAAGAGGGATATCAGGAGTAGTGATAAGGGATTTACCAAAGGGAAATCATGCTTGACTAATCCATCCGATAGCCATCTATGATGTGACTGAATGGATAGATGCAGGGATACCAGTGGATGTAGTCTACCTTGACCTTAGCAAGGCTTTTGACACAGTCTCCCAAATCATCCTCATGATCAAGCTCAGGAATTGTGGGACAGAAGAATGGACAGTGAGATGGATTAAGAACTGGCTATACAATAGAGCCCAAAAAGTGATCAGTGGTGCAGGGTCCAGATGGAGACCTCTAACTAGTGGAATACCCCAGGGATCAGTGCTGTGTCCATCTGTTCAACATCTTTATCAATGACCTTGATGACAGGACAGAGTGCCTTCTCAGCAAGTTTGACTGATGACACAAAACTGGGAAGATTGTCTGATTCACCCGAAGGCTGTGTGACCATTCAGCAAGATTGGATAGACTGGAAAGCTGGGCAAAGAGGAATCTAATGAGGTTTAACAAGAGGAAGTGGAGAGTACTGCACCTGGGAAGGAACAATAAAATACACAAGTACATGTTAGGAGGTGATCTGCTAGAGAGTAGCTCTGTGGAAAAGGACCCTGGAGTCCTGACAGACAAGTTATCCATGGGACAACAATGTGCACTTGTGGCCAAGAAGGCCAATGGTATCCTGGTATTAACATTAAGAAGATTGTCTCCAGCAGATCAAGCGACTCTCCTCTGCCCTAGTGAGACCTCACCTGGAGTATTGAGTCCAGTTCTGGGCTCCCCAGTTCAACAGGGGCCGAGATCTACTTGGGAGTGCAACGGAGGGCTATGAGGATGATTAAGGGACCAGAACACCTGCCTTACAAGGAAAGGCTGAGACACCTGGGGCTTTTTAGTTTGGAGAGGAGAAGACTGAGAGGAGACCTAATTATGTCTATAAATACATAAGGTCTGGGAATCAAGAAGGCAGGGACAACCTCTTTTCACTTGTGCATTGTGATAGGACAAGGGCCAATGGATTCAAGCTTGAGTACAGGAAGTTCCACCTCAACATGAGGAAGAACTTCTTTACTATAAGAGTTGCAGAGCATTGGAATGGACCCCCTAGAGAGATTGTGGATCCTTCTTCTCTACAGACTTTCAAGACCTGTCTGGATGTATTTCTGAGTGATCTGCCCTAGTTTTGTCCTGCTCTGGCAGGGTGCTTAGACCCTGATGATGACTCAATGATCTTCGGAGGTCCCTTACAACCCCTAACTTTCTGTGATTCTGTGATCCTGTTATGTGCTTCCTGTTATGCATATGCACAGATAGCCATTCCAAATTAATTTGACTTACAGCTCTAGAGGCCTGTGATTCCATGAAGTCCTTATATTTATCAGCAGTGCCATCATTTGTCCTTGATTCACAGATAGTAATTACATTTGCATTTTTGGTGAGCAAGGCAATCACAGCTGTGAAGTGATTTATTTTTCTTGGAGTTCCCATTCTTGGAAAAGGCTTGAAATTAACAACTGTGAAATGACATTTTTTTAAATCCATCACAGCCTTTCAACTTGTCCCAACAGTTTTTCTACCTCAGAAATGCATTCCCCCTGTGTCAGTGAGATGACCTTATGACTTTTTTATTGTGGAATTGCAATTTTCTCAAAATTACTTATTTCAACAGTAAAATATAACTTTGGATTTATGATATTGGTATGATTACATGGTTTTAGATGTGTAGTAATCATGTATTTTCCAGTTCTAGCAGCTCTTCAGAACATTTTGCTTAATCACCTAAAATTAATTAATTTCCTAACCAGTATTTATTGTCTTATTGGTTATTAGTACTAGAAATAGAAGTCCACTATAATCCCTAGTAATTAGCAGAAAAACTCTGTAACTCTTTTATCATTAAGGTAGACCAGCTGTTCTTTCTGTCTTCAATTTTTCTATTTCAGATACTATCATGGTAATATTCAGGCTTTTGCTTCAAAATGAGATTTTATTTTAATTTAAATATTCACTGACAATGAGAAATCCAGAATAATAACATGAAGAAAAAGTTGCTTTCCAGTAACTTTCCTGTTATTTTAAAAACTCCTTGGAAGAGACTTTTGAAATACAATAATAATAAAATTACATTATTCATTTAAAATCCACTGCAGTTATTTTACCTGGAGAAGAAAATCTAAGGCCTACAACTCTTGGAATGTACTTTTGCTCAAGACCATATCCATTTTCTTCCATCTTTTCTGAAAAGTGTCAGTAAATAGAGTATTGTTTGCTAGAAATATTTGTGTGCAAAAAAGGATTAGTTGGGAGGATAAGAATCCTTTGTCCTATTTCTTCCCCTTCTCCACACACACATTGCAACTTTGCCTGCTGCTCTTCCTCTCTGTATGTGAATGTTCTTTATCATATTATGGATTTTATGATGATAATCCTGGTGAACAATTTTTGAGAGCAGTCTTCTGAACCTCTTTGTCATTGCTGTATTCATTGCAGCCTAGGGCCAGCATCTGGTTTCAGAGTTACCTCCTAATTCTTTTGATGTTAAATTACCCTCAGACGTTTGTGTTCCTTAAAGAAAAAGAAAAGGCCACATTTCCTAAAACTCAGGTTTGCAGAGTCAGCTCTTGTGCAATATTCTTCATTGAAGATGCTGGGAAAAATAAATTAAATCCATCTCTCCATAAGGGATGGAACTTAGAGACAACCAGAAACATTATTGTGTAACATAATAGTTCATGAAGATTAAAAATATACAAATGTTCCCAAATACAGATATGGGTTTCTTCACTTTCTCAGGTGTCACGGAATTGTTATAAACTTCAATATTTGAAGTAAAAAACAGAGATTTCCTCTTCTTTGTTCTCTACTTTAAATACTCTTTGAGGATTTTGTTTTCTTTCAATCAAACACTTAAAGTCTCAAGCATCCTTGTAGAAATCTCTGAAATTATACAAACCCATGAATATTGTGCAAATTTATGCTTACTATCTCCATGTTGCACTAGCATGTAGACACTTAAGTTTATCAGCAAAAACTGTATTGGTATTTTACTCATGCTATTTCATTTACAAATTAAAGAGTCATTCACACATTAGAGATATCAGATATAAATGAGTTTTTGCCTTTATTGCCTTAATTTTTAACACTCACAGAAAAAATTCTAAGAAGAAAATAGTACACATGCTTGCTTAATTGGCTGTTCTTTTTAATAGCATGTCATTCTCATGGATGGGTAGATTTTCATCTGTTGGCAAAGAGACATGACTGGAGGGGTTAAAAAAGAATAGTACAGGAAAATATGTACTGTTGAGGTTTTTTTAAGGCAAAGCTACCATACTCCCAGCAGGAGACACTCACCTGTGTGCTTTCATGGTAGAGCTCTGTAGTAGGGTATGCCAAGCATGTATTTGGCCACAGTTAGGTTTTTCTTCTTTAGACTTCAAACAATGTTTCATCTGCTGCAAAAATTACTCTATTTTTTTTAATTCTAATTTTAATTTTATTTTTTTACTTCTATTTTATTTTAATTCATTTTCAATGTTGTTTAATTTTTTAATTCTCATTTTTGTTCTGAAGAAAACAAAACAGATAATCTCACTCTTCATGAAAGGAGAATTCATAATGATTTTCTGTATCTTATAGAAGTGCAATATAGAGTGGAACAAAATAAAAAGACACACTTTAAAAAAAATCTAACCAACTTATCTCCTGAATTGAAAAAGATTTTTTTCCTAAATTTTTTTTCATAAATTATCTTGCAATATATTTTTTTGTTATTTTTTCCTCTTTTTCACCTTTGTTTGTTTCCCCATTATTGCCTCCATCTGCTTCCAACTGTTACAGAAATACCAAGTCTGTCTTCTTCCACTCTTGAAAAGTAAATGTACAAAAAGAAGTAAGTAAGAAACTCTTTCTTTTCTTCTATTCTTCCTAGTTCTTCACATGTTACTGGTTTTCCTCATAGGAAACATGTATAAATTTCTCTTCTCACACAAATCCACTTTTGATAGTTTCTTAAAGAGCAGTGTTTCTGATACCTCTATTGCTCTTCCTACTACCCTAGGAATACTAATTTAACCTCTCACAAAATCTTTTTTTTTTTTTTTTTTTTTTTTTAATGACCAGAGCTCTTAGTAATTTACAAAGTACTCATTTTACAGGTGGGAAAATAGAAGCACAGAAGTGGATAAAATTATTCACTCAGGATGCAGGATGACACATCCAGTGAAAAAACAGGGGTTTTATCTCCTTATCCTACTTTATTCCTGCAAAAGAAAAGAATGGGAAAAAAAAAAAGGATTTCCTGATACCTTATATAGCAAAATAGCAGTGTCCCTCCTGTGGCTGCATGTGGGCCCCCACATCTCCTTAATGTTTCTTCCTGAGGGCCAAGGACTTTGTTAGTTCTCCAGAATTGTAGGCTAGACACAGTGATGGATGGTGCATCTACAATGGTTCCAGCTGTGGTGGGCACATAACCACATGGCCAAATATGTGATCACCTTAGCAGAGCTTTGGACATGTAGGTTGAGTTTTGACAAAAAGAATGCTTGAAAAGTACTTTTTGTTTGGCAAAAGTGATGATTTTTCCGGGAACAATTAGTCGTCTCCCCTCCCATATTCTTAATGCAAACTGAAGGACTAAGTTCGTTCTCTGGAACTGGCTTTTCTATGGACAGCCTCAGATGTCCTTGAATATATTGATAGTTCTGTAGACATGTATTTCTATATGGAGCAGGCTGAGTTGTAAGTTTTAGTAAAACACTTTGGTATTGCTTTGTAATGAGAATGTTTAATTTTGTTTTGCAATACACAGTGATTTTTAACAGCTTTGGCTTCTCAGATCTCTCACATTTATAAAAAAGTGTGGGTTTTTTTTCACTTCCAGTTTCAATGCCCTTCATGAAACCTGCTTCCAAGTTAGTTTAATACTGGAAAAAAATGCCATGTTACAAGTAAAGCACGTAAACTGGTATTTCTGATACTGCATTCCTTTACAGAGAAAGATGCATTTCTTTTGTGAAACATGTTTAGCTTAACTGTGTATGTGGCATCTGAAGACTGTAGCAACTACTGTTTTGTTTGTTTGCTGTGTTTTTTGTGGTTTGTTTGGTTTTCTTTGTTTGTTTGTTTGTTTGTTTGGGGTTTTGGGGTTTTTTTTGTTTGCTTTGGTTGTTTGGCTTTTGTTGTTGCTGGTGGTGGTGTGGTTTTTTTTCTTGTTTTTTTCTTAATTTGTGAATAGTTTTTTGAGAACTCATAGACTTCTCCTCATTTAGGTATTTTACCAAATGAGAGATGTGTAATACGTATAGTAATTTTATACTTCTTAAAATGTCCTAATGGCATTATATTCACGACTTTATAGCTTTTGCTTTATGAGTTTTGATTTCAGACTCCAACAGTCATGTGAACAACAGGGAACTTAGTGACTAACAGAAACTTGGTAGACACTATAGGAATACAAGAGATTTTAATAAGAGCATAATATTATGATAGTAGTTAAACATAATGGGACTATAACTGAGATGTTCCAATGATCCTGAAGTCTGCAGAAGATGAGGTTAATAAAACATAGATCATAACAAAAATGGTACATGCCCTTTTTCATCTGTATACTAAACATTAGAAAGCAAATCTGCAGCACTGTGTTTGAAGTCTGACGTTTCTAGTGATCTACCAGTAATAGCTGTTGATAGTGCTACAGTAGGCTGAAAAAGAAACTTGAAGAAAAACAACATCAAAAAGAAGGATTTAGAGAGATTAGGCCACCTCTCCAATATGTGCACAAATGTATATGCAGTAACTTCATATCCATGTTATTATGATTGAAAAGTCAAGCACAAAAGAAGTTATTGACTCAGAAACCTTGGTTCAGTCCTGTGCATAAATAATTTCATAAGACTTTATCTATATGATTACAAATAATTTTTACTTTACTGAGTGCAGAGTATGAATGCAACTAAATTCATGAGGTATTCAATATTCCATTACTTTCTTTCTGATCATGGTCACATGCTTTGTTGACAACCTGCTGTTCAGACCTATTGGAAAAGCAGTTACAGTGTTTTCATTGGCTTTTCTATGGTGTTCATCACTATGATACTTTACTGCATCTCAGGGATGACTGATTTTCATTTCACCCATGTGATATGAGGAAATATTATTATTCTTACTTAACGTAAGGAGAATGAAAAGACAGAGATTAAAATGAAAGTATTCCCTAAACTGAATACATAAAATGTGATGTCTAGGACTTCAGTTTTTTGATCTACTTGTTATAGAATGACCCATATATTCAGAGTGTAGCTTTCACAAAAGGGTAAGAGAATGCTGAAGGGCTGGAATACAACTGAAGAGGTATCACTTCTACTTGCTGCTTCTTACCCTGTTCCATTGGCATTCACTTTTGTCCACTACTAGAGACAGAATAGTGGATCTGATGGATCTTTGATCCATCCAGTAGCTGCTTATATGTTTTGAATTAATCTGTATTTCTAAGTGCTGATGCTCACATTGCTCAAGCAACAGCCTTTCAGAATGGATGCTTCAAGAATGAGAAACACCAATTTAGTAACATGTGATAAAGTTGGTGTCAGTGATAAAGTTGGTGTTTAGTATCAGGTACTCTGAAGCTTAGGCCAATATTGTTTCCAGTTCCTGGAAGCACTTTCACCTTTCCGTAGTCCTTTGCCTGATTCAGTACCCATCTTCTGCAGTTAATGAGATGAGTATCCCACAGACAGGGACTTGTTCCTCAGAGCCCTTTTAGACCCTGAACAAGGCAGGCGATTTTTAAAAAAATAACATAATATCAATTAATATATTTTCAGTAATGCAGATACATGACAAGGTTAGCCTAAGCCTACACTTTTTGAAATTTATGAAGATATTCACAGAATCAGTAAAACCCAGCGTTTTGCATATAGTTGGCTGAATTCCACCTCTCTGCTGCAACGTATGAGGCACTAGAATATCTTACAAAACAGCTTCCAATTTTTTTTTAAATATGAAAAGAAATATACATTTCTCTGTCACTTTCTCGTCAACAGTTGACCTAATTTCCATTAAAAAAAAAAAAAAAAAAAAAGAAGGAAAATTTCAGCACCACTGGACAGAATTTAATAATGGTAAAAAGAAAACACATAATATGGAGCTTCAGGCAGCCCTCTTAGGTATTGTTATTATTGTTATTAGACATTATAATAATATATCATTAAAATAATATAATAAAAATAAAGAAAAAAAGAGACAAATGGTCCATTATTGTAGATTATAATTAGTTTTGGACTAGTGACAAGAATTATCTTTCTTGACACACCAGGTACTCAGTGAAGGTGCTCAGGGTCTACAATCACTATGAAATAAAATACAGTATAAGCACATACACTCAACATATTCCGGTCTTGGCACCCTTCCAAGGCAACTTTCCTGACCTTTTTCTTTCCCTTTAAAGGTTGCTGCTTGTGTGTGGCAAAGCTGTAGCAAGGATTTCCAGAACACAAATCATGAAGTGGACTTCGATACGTTTAGTAGAAGTCTAGGGAAGTGGAAGCAACTAAAAATGTAGCCGTTCTGATAAACACAAAAATACAAAATACTGCAAAGACTTTAAAAAAAA
>JANVCC010009942.1:1102920-1144353 GCA_025345505.1 Todiramphus chloris collaris | reverse complement strand
CCCCCCCCCCCCCCCCCCCCCCCCCCCCAAGAAAGCTTCAGGATTAAACTTCTAAACTCTCAGTAATAAGAGGAACCTTAACATTTTCTCTGTGGCCTTAATTACAAGCTCTTATGAATATTCATTATGTTGTTATTATGCCTTATGTAACTAAACGCTATATTTTGTTTATAAAAGCTTTTTACTTTTAGCAGCGTTGTAGAATAGGACAGTGTTATTTAAGACCTCAAAAGGTCTTAAAAAAGGTCTCAAAAGGTCTAAAAAAAAAAAAAAAGAAACCACAGAGGGTTTCTTTTCACTGTGTAAAGCTGTGCAGTCATTAACCATGAAGCACAGATGCTGAGATCTAGGATCCTGAACCTTTCCTGCTGTTGTCTGAAGTAAATCATTAATAATCTTCCTAAAGGTTAATCTCATGTCTTGTTATTCATCACTGAACACTGAATAAGGCAGGCTCAAAAGATAAACAGTAACTGCTCATGTCATAAATAATAATAATAATAATATAATGTCAAAATGCAGGCACAAAAGTTGCTGAATTAGTACTGGCTTTCCATAGCTTTGGCATCTCTGGAGTTGTAGCAAAGCTTTTTAAATGTAGAAAATTATGCAATATGTGCACTTTTTAATTCACAGCATATTCTTGCTGTGGCTTAAAACTTAATGGGAGTGGAAAGATAAATATGAAGGAACCACAGCTGACTTTCTGAAATCTCTTCCCAGGAAAATTAAAGAGTCTATCTTATTTGGTGTCTTAAATTTTTAAATTTTTTTCAATGTATGCAGCAAGAACAACTTGTGTGAAAGTCTCCAATTCCCCATTCTGATTCTGTGATCATTTGATGCAGTGTGATCGGTGTCATTTCTTGTAAATAAGGCTTGTGACTCATACAAAGAGACAGATTGCTTGATCTTCAATGTAATAACACATTTTTCATTTAGATTTCTACAAGCTCTTATATCTGAAAATGTTAGCAACTGTCTTAGTAAGAGCCAAACAAGTTGCTATAGTATTTTAGAAACTTTGTAATATAAACATATAAACAACTAGCAAACCAGTGCTGTACTCACATTCCCCTTTGACTGTACAACAGAATTTTTTTTTCTAGATGCATATTTAAACAAAATACATTTTCATTGAGCATTATGAGATAAATCCTAGCTGATCTATTTTGATCCTGTTCATTATTTTTGACACCCATCTAGTGGACACAACACAGTATCACAGGGTAAAATTCCTGTTACAAGAGTCGTGTTGCAAGTCTTGCACGTACTTGCAGCTAGCTATCTGGTGGTGCAAACCACAGGGCCTCTCAAAGATGATGAAACTGCTTTTGAATTTTAATAAATCACCATTTTATAATTTGACAGTGAAATTATTCATAGAAGCCTGCCTTAGTTTCTGACTGTGAGAAATAAGACTGGTCATAAAATTTCATATCATGTCCACAAAAGTTGGGTGAAGAAAATAAAACCCTGCAAACAAAACCATATATTCTTTTAATCCAATGAAATACCTTCTAACCATCTGAATAATAGAGTTTACTGTTAAAGAAATCAATTTAATAGTCACTTCTTATAAAAAAAATACCTGCTGTGAGATAGACTTATATTTGCCTTCATTAATTTCTATCCCACTCCTAACTTTCACTTTAGAATGATGCTGCCATTGCAGAGCACAGGAGTAAATAATCCTCTTCTATTTTACCTAAAATTGTATGAAATATCTGCCCTCCTTCCCCCCAATAGAAAAACAAAGGATACAGACTGTGCATTGTTTACAAGTCTGCGTGTTCTTCCATCTGTTTAAAAAAAAAAAGATATTTTACTTAGGCAACAAGATAGAAGTGTTAGGAAAACTGGATATTATGAGCTCACAGATGTTCAGATCCCTTCATTGGTATTGTGAGTATTTTGTGCTCGTGGAATACTCAGGAATTCAAAGTCAAAAGATGCAGATTGCTAGTCAACAATAATAGTCATGTTAGTAGTAATGGCAATACGGTTAGCACCTTAGGTCACTGTAAGCTGCAAAGGATGTTTTACCATAGTAGTCATTCTATCTTGACCTTCTCAATATGTTTCCCAGTGTTTTCTTGTGAGCAGATGTCACAATAATCACAAAGATGCAATGAATAGGTAAAATGAAAGGCAAAGAGGAGCTCTGCATTGTGCAACATCACTCAGCAGGATGGTGGCAGAACTCTCATATTGTATAGATTAAGCTTTGTTAGCTTGAGATTGATAATGTAGTAGTTGCAGCACACCTGAGGAGTCAGAAAAAGTATTCAGGCATAGTCAAAGGAAATCAGATTTGGAAAGAAGTGTGTATGTTAGGATTTACTGGCAGTGAATGGTTCTGAATTCTACAGTGAAAAGGGAATTAAATTGCTAAGCTCTCTTGAAGTTTGTTTAATACCATTTTCTGAATGTGTTTTTAAAAAAAAAAAAAAAAAGAAACCCAAGCAAAAACCAACAACAACAATTTTGCTTTTCTATATACAAACTGTCAAGGGTGAATACAAAATAAACAACACAATCTGAGGTCAGCAGAAAGCTTGCAGCTCCATGACTATGTGCAAAGTAACAATGAAACGGTGAAACAAAACATGAAACCAAGGTCCATTCTTTGCCAGGCAATTAACATCTCTAAAGATAGTCAATATATGTTTCTCTGATTAGTTCATTTAACTAAGAAAAAAAGGCCATGGGAATTCTGTCACTCCAATAAAATATTAAAGCAGCAACCTCACTGAAACCTCAGCTCAATAGTAGACAACAGCAAACAACAAGCCAGTAGGAGTAGCATGTACCTGCAGTGACACCTGCACCAGGCTGAAGTCTAATCAATAGATGTATTGAATGTTTTCCACTGTCATTAGAGATAATTGAAAATGAGTGGGTGTCCTTCACATGAATACTGTTTTGAAAATGAATACTTCAGATGGGTTCAGTAGAAATACATATTATGTTACTGCAATTATGTTTACAAAAACATGTGAAAGGTCCTCTGTTGAACCCTCATTCCTAAATGCTTTGCCAGTTTTATTTAAGTTTTCATTATGATGGCAAATGAGCCCAAGTACTTAAAAACAAGGTCTCATGCTCATCTTTCCTGTTATTCTATAAAACAAAAACAGATTTTCACTTTTTTAGAAACACAACCAACTAGGGAAACAAAAGCCATTTTCCATTTCTGGCTGGATAAAATCTGCTCCATCTCATCAGAGGAAGACATAATCTTGCTAATCCACCCATTTGTAACGTCTGAGATTGCATACTGCAAAATATCAAGTCTAAAAACAGAGCCACGTGCTCCATGAAGACTCCGTACAGAACTGTTGCAGCTGTTAGACTGATAAGCAACAAGAGTTGCCATGAACACATCCTCCCAGCAGTGTCCACCCTGCACTAGTTTCTAATTGATTGCAGACTCTCGTTCAGAGTTTTGACACTGATTTTCAAAGTCCTTTGTGGAAACATAGCAAACTACGTGAAAGAGCATCTTCTCTCTTTCTTTCTTTCTTTCTCTCCCTTCACCCTTCAGCCTTTCATGAAGGCACAGTTCCCTGGGAATGATAACTCTTAATACCAAATGCAATAGCTGAAAGTGCTGGATTTAAACTGTGTAGTTCAGAGATACAAATAGCCACAGAAGCTGTGCTACTTGTCAGTAAACAAAGAAGTAATTTCTTTGGTCTCATTGTAAAATAGCAACTCTAATGCATGCAGATGTGCTCAAACACACACATATGGCTTAATTATGACCCAGTGCTTTGTTTATTGGGATAAGGAAAAATATGTTCTTGAAATATTTGGGTAGTAATAAAATAGTAGAGGTGGGTACTCAGTAACAAAGGAGTCCTCAACTGCCTCAACAGTAGGAGACAGGATAATGAGGGCTCATCTCAGGAGAGATGGAACCTGAGAAAGAAAAAAATGAAACATGTTTCCTTCATTACAGAGCTCATGGGTACTCTACATGCAGAGAAGCATAAGGCTTCCTGTAATCCTAATAGTGTTGGTTTTTTTTTTCCTTACCCAATTTCTTTTTCTTCAGACTTGTCCTTTTTGGTTATGAACAGTTTTAAAGTATACTTCTTATGTGCCTTGTATTTTGTCTTAGCAGTGGACTTAACCAGGTCTTTATTTCCCCATTATTATCAAGAAGTAATCACCTAGTGAAAATTTTGTCAGAAGAATGTTTACTACTTTCAAAATTCATACCTCAATGGCATAAATCTTTTTGTTCTTTCTTTTTGCAGTTTCGATGTAGACAATGGTACATCATCAGGACGAAGTCCCTTGGATCCCATGACGAGCCCTGGATCAGGACTAATTCTTCAGGCAAATTTTGTCCACAGTCAACGTAGGGAGTCTTTCCTTTACCGGTCAGACAGTGACTATGACTTATCTCCAAAGTCCATGTCCAGGAACTCCTCCATTGCCAGTGATATGTAAGTAGAATACTTCTAGCCTGTTTTGCCTTCTGTCTTAATATTTTTCCAGTCACAAGAAATTTCTTTTAAAAACCAAAGACGGTAAGCTCTTACACTACCGAAGTCATGGATAATTGTTTATTTTATTTCTTTAATGAAGATTGTACTTGTTTCTGTAGTTTTCTAAAAGTAAGGATATCATGTGGGAGTACTTGATATGTTTAAGCACTTTATTAGCTTTGACAGAATAATGAAGATAACCAGTACTGGTATATCAAAACATTAAGGAGAACACTAATTCCTGGCATTTTTAAGTGGTAGAAATTAAGAATAACTACTTTAATTTTGTTGTTTGGGGGCTTTTTACCATCTCCAAATTTCAGTGCCAATTAGGTGTTTGTGGTTGAGTTACAAAAGACTAAAGTTTTCATGCTTGTAAGAGTCCTCTAGTGAATAAGGAATCTAAAGCATTAAACATCTAGCATTAATATAAACACTGGTTTTTAATAAGGCAAAAGCCAGTCAATATAATCTTTAAAAAATAACAGAGTATTCACAACAAAAGAAAAAGATTTTATAACAATTAGAATTTCACATGATATTTAACTTGCAGTCATTATAATTGAACACTCTTACATAATGATTAGTCCTTTTAATTATAGCTCTTTTTCTATGTAAGTGTCATGATGAGAAAAATTCATGCCTTTACAGAGGGTTTGTGTAAAGCCCATACCTCAGTTAAGCCCTTTAGATTGAAGTACTTTGTGCCCAATGTGACCAATTTTGACAGAGACAAAATGAGTAAGAAAAAGACCAATCCACCTTGCCTTGTCGTAAGGAAAAAACCATTTTGGTTGCAAACAGTGACCCCCTTTCAGCAAATAATCCTCTGATAGATAACCTTTCTTTTAGCTGGACAAGAGTCAAATGTTAGTGTAGCACCCATGCCAGGATACCATTTAGAAATAATTTTACATTCAAGGGGACAACCCAGGTCATTGTGTTGCTTTGATGAGTAATGTCAATTAAGAATTCAGTTAGTGCTCCATCTTTGAACTCATAATATACTTCTGTATTTCCTAGAATGCTGGGTAATATTTCAGCACATGGCAGTAATCTGGATAAACAATTAGAAACATAGAGTCACTCAGGTTGGAAAAGACCCTTGGGGTCATCAAGTCCAACCACTAACCCTACTCTACAAAGTTCACCCCTAAACTATGTCCCTCAACACCACATCTATACAACCGTTGAACACATCCAGGGATGGCAATTCAGCCACCTCCCTGGGCAGCCTATTCCAGTGTCTGACTACTCTATTCTGTGGAAGGATTTTCCCTAATGTCCAGTCTAAACCTATCCTGTTGCGTTTTGAATCTATTCCCTCTTGTTCTATCTCTAACTACCTGTGAGAAGAGACCAGCACCAACCTCTCTACAATGTTCTTTCAGGTAGTTGAAGAGAGTGATGAGGTCTCCCCTTAGCCTCCTCTTCCTCAAAGTAAACAGTCCCAACTCCTTCAATCACTCTTCATAAGATTTATTCTCCAGGCCCTTCACTAACTTTGTTGCCCTCCTCTGCACTTGCTCCATCACCTCAATATCTCTCTTGTATTGAGGTGCCCAAAACTAGACACAATACTCAAGGTATGGCCTCACCAGTGCTGATTACAGGGGGACAATCTCCTCCCTACTTCTGCTGATCACACTATTTCTAATACAAGCCAGAATGCCATTGGCTTTCTTGGCCACCTGGGCACCCTGCTAGCTCATATTCAGCTGCTTGTCTATTAGAACCCCCATGTCTTTTTTTATCAGACAGCTTTCCAGCCACACATCCCTGAGTCTGTAGCACTGCATGGGGTTGTTGTGACCCAAGTGCAGGACCCAGCACTTGACCTTGTTGAAGCTCGTAATGTTAATCCATTGATCCAATCTATCCAAGTCTCTCTGTAGAGCCTATCTATCCTCATGCAGATCAACAGTCCCACAGAATGTGGAGTCATCTGTGAACTTACTGATGATACACTCTACATCCTTATCAAGATCATAGAATCATAGAATGTTAGGGGTTGGAAGGGACCTAGAAAGATCAACCTCCTGCCAGAGCAGGATCAGCTAGACCAAGTCACACAGGAACGTGTCCAGGAGGGTTTTGAACGTCTCCAGAGGAGACTCCACAACCTCCCTGGGCAGCCCATTCCAGTGCTCTGTGACCCTCACTGTGAAAATGTTTTTCCAACTTACTCCCATTGCCTCTTCTCCTAACACTGGATGACATTGAGAAGGGTCTGGCTCCATCCTCCTGACACTTGCCCTGTCTAGGTCATGCTGGATGGCAGCAGAGCCATCCAGAGTGTCAGCCAGTCCTCCCAGTTTTGTATCATCATCAAACTTGCTGAGGGTACACTCTATCCCTTCGTCCAGATCATTGATGAATATATCGAACAGTATTGGACCCAGCACTGACCCTTGGGGGCCACCACTACCCATAGGCCCCCAGCTAGACTCTGCTCCACTGACTACAACTGTCTGGGCTCTGTCCTTCAGCCAGTTCCCAATCCACCTCACTGCACAATCACCCAATCCACACTTCTTAAGCTTGGCTGTGTCGATACCGTGGGAGACAATACTGAAAGCCTTGCTCAAGTCAAGAAATACCACATCCACTGCCCTCCTCTTATCTATCCAACTACTTATGCCATCATAAAAGGCTATCATATTAGTTAAGCGTGATGTCCCCTTATGGAATCCATGTTGACTACTTGTGATAAGCCTCCTTTCCTCCACATGCTTTGAGATGATGGTAGGAACAAGCTGTTCCATCACCTTCCAGGGATGGAGGTGAGGCTGACCAGCCTATAGTTACCTGGGTCCTCTTTTTTGCCCTTTTTGAAGATTGTGATGACATTGGCCTTCCTCCAGTCCTCAGGCAACTCTCCTGTTCTCCAGGACCTCTCAAAGATTATGGAGAGTGGCCTAACAATTACCTCTGCCATCTTTCTCATCACTCGCGGGTGGATCCCATTGGGGCTCATGGACTTGTGGATGTCCAGTTTGTTCAACTGATCTCTAAACCAAGCCTCTTTGACAGAGGTAAAAACTGCCTTCTTATAGACTTCCTCTGGGGTCTTGAAGGCCTGGGACTCCTGGTAGCTGGCCTTAGTAGTAAAGACCGAGGCGAAGGTGGCATTCAGTAACTCAGCCTTCTCTCTATCCTTGGTCATCAGGGCACCCACTTCATTCAGCAGCAGGCCCACATTTTCTCTAGACTTCCTTTTGACTCCAACATACTTGAAAAAGCTTTTCTTGTTGTCCTCCACCTCCCTCACCAGATTTAGTTCTAGGGAGGCCTTAGCTTTCCTTGTTGCATCCCTGCATCCTCTGACAACCTCCCTGTATTCTTCCCAAGTGGCCTGCCTCTCCTTCCATGTTTTATATAATTCCTTCTTCTGCTTAAGTTTATCTAGTAGCTCCCTGCTCAACCATGTAGGTCTCCTAACTCTCTTATTTGATTTCCTACTCTTTGGTATGCACTGATCTTGAGCCTGTAGGAAATAGTGCTTGAATATTAGCCAGCTTGCTTGGGCCCCCTTACCTTCTAGGGCTCTGTCCCATGGGATCATCAATAAAGTTGTTAAACAGAAATGGTCCCAACACCGAGCCCTGAAGAACACCACCTGTGACTGGCCACCAGATGGATTTAACTCCTTTGACCACCACTCTTTGGGTCTGTCCGTCCAGCCAGTGCTTGATCTAGCAGATGGTATGCTTATCCAGCCCATGAGCAGACAGTTTTTGCATGAGAATTCTATGGGAAACAGTGTCAAATTCTTTTTGAAATCTAGGTAGACAATATCCACATCCTTTCCCTCATCCAATGTTGGGTCATCTTTTTATAGAAGGAGATCAGGACTTTCATGGGTTTATGCTTTCATGTGTCCATGCTGGCTGGGTCTGATCCACTCGTTATCCTCTATATGGCTTGTAATGGCACCAAAGATGATCTGCTCCATGACATTCCCTTGTACCAAGGTCAGACTGACAGGTCTATAGTTTCCTGGATCTTCCTTTCTGCCTTTCTTGTAGATGGGTGTTACATTTGCTACCCTCTAGTTTATTGTCACCTTTCCAATTAGCCAGGACTTCAGGTAAATAATGGAAAGTGTCTTGGCGAGCATGTCTGCCAACTCTTTCATCACCCTTGGGTGTAACCCATCCAGTCCCATAGACTTGTGTGCATCCTAGTGGTACAGCAAGTCACTGACCACTTCCTCTTTAAATGCGATGACCTCATTCTGTTTCCCCTCCCTGTCTCCTAGCTCATGTGGCTGGGTGTCCAGGGAACAGATAGTTCCACTGCTAAAGACTGAGGCAAAGTAGGCATTGAGCACCTCAGCCTTTTCCTCATCCTTTGTTACTATGTTTCCCTCTGCATCCAATAAAGGATGGAGATTTTCCCCAATCCTCATGTTGTTAATGAATTTATATAAATGGTTTTTATTATCCTTAACAGCTGTAGCTAGGCTGAGCTCTAGCTGCACTTTGGCTCTCCTAATTTTCTCCCTGCATAGCTTCACTATATCTTTATATGATCTTCATGAAAGACATGCCCCCTCTTCCAGAGGTCGTAGACTCTCCTTTTGTTCTTGAGGTACAGACAAAGGTCCTTATTTAGTCAGGCCAGTCTCCTTCCCTGCCCAGGGACAGGGACAGACTGCTCCCATGCCTTTAAGACTTCTCTCTTGAAGTATGTCCAGCCTTTCTGGGCTCCTATATCCTTCAGGGAAGCCTCCCAAGGGACTTTGTCAATCAGTCTCCTGAACAGGTCAAAGTTTGCCCTCTGGAAGTCTAAGCTGGCAGTTCTACTAACCCCTTTCCTTGTTTCTCCAAAAATTGAAAACTCAATCATCTCATGATCCCTAGATGGCCTCCAACTTTTACTTCCCCCATAAGTTCTTCCCTGTTCACAAGAAGCTGGTCCAGGAGGGCACCTTCTCTGGTCAGCTCACTTACCAGCTGTGTGAGGAAGTTATCCTCCACATGTTCCAGGAACCTCTTGGATTGTTGCCTCTCTGAATGTTGTATTCCCAGCAGATACCTGGGAGGTTAAAGTTCCCCACAAGAGCAACAGCAAGCAACTGTAAGATTTCTCCCAACTGCTTGTGGAAAGCTTCATCAACCTCACTGCTTTGGTTGGTAGGTCTATCCAGAATCCCACAGTAACATCAGCTTTACTGGCCCTTAACCTAATCCAAACACTCTCAACTCTGTCATCGTCGTACTTGATTTCCGAGCTCTCATAGCATTCTCTAACATACAGGGCCATTCCACCACCCTTCCTTCCCTGTCTATCCCTCCTGAAAAGCTTATAGCCATTGATTGTGGCACTCCAGTCATGCGAGGCATCCCACCACATTACTGTGATAGCCACTATGTCATAGGTTTCCTGGTACAAGGAGCTTCAAGCTCCCCCTGTTTGTTGCTCATACTGTGTGCATTTGTATAGACGCACTTCAGATGAGCTAATGATTCCAACACCTTTTTGTGAGTGTGCAGGAAATGAACTCAAGACGGACCAATATGATCAAAGTTGAGGGCACTTTATTCACATTTTTGCCAGGTTTATATACAATTTCTCTTCCTGTATACACGCTACCATTAACAGCTATCGGTTAACTACTCTAAACACACACTGTTCACACATCCTAAACTAATACATCATTAGCTATCCTACACCATCTCCATTACCACCCCCCATCCTGTTTATCCTTTACTTTCTTCTTTATCTTCTCACTTCACTGCTTTGTGCTCCCTCCTTTGCCGTTCTCAAGCATACCTCAAGGACACTGTCCGCAGCCCAGTTTATTCCCACATGGTCTTGTCCACAGCCCAGTTTATTCCCACACGGTCTTGAGGAAAACAGCCATTTATTTTTGAGCAAGCCAGACCCCTTGAATAGCTTTTTCAATCATCTTTCCCACTGTCCTCAATAAACAAAGCTAACATTACTAACACTATTATGTTATGTCAAGATGCTGTCTTAAGCTAAGGCATAGGTGAGTTTGGATAGGCCACATGTCCATTCTTCTCAAGAAACATTGCCACATGAGTGTGGGCCCCATTTCCTACCAGACCCTTCTCAGGTGCGGCCATGGCTGGATCTCTACTGCAACTGACACCTTGCAACTCAAGGGTCAGTTGGGATGAGTGCCCTTGACCTCTGACCACTTAGAGGGATTGAATTTACCTTGTACATTGGCAGAGGCTCAGCGCCCTGCCCTATGGGCTGCAGCCAGCTGTGGTACCCACTGGGGCACACACAAGCCCTGGTTGCTAGGCCTGTGCTCTGTGGGTGGTGACTAGTCCCTCCCTGAGCCTTCTTATAGCCTGGTGTCCTGATCAACAGCAGGTGGCACTGGCTTTGACCAGGCTACCTCAGCAGCTCTACCACCAACTAGCAGCCCACAGCACAGGCAAAGGGCTTTGCCCGGCTTCAAAAAGCCCCCAGAAGAACTTTTTGTTAGCCCTTTTTGCTGCAGATCCCTTCCCCTGTGCAGTCTTCCCCTGTGCAGTCTGCCCTGAAGCTTGTCTCCACAGCAATTGAATTACAGATACACTAAGCACACATTTTCCTTTGGATTTTTGGATATTTGTATCCATTTGTCCTGTCAAAATTTCCTTATAACATCTGTGTATAAAATTTACTGGACCTTACATCTGGATAGATTTTCACAGTTTTCTGTCACAGAGGAGCTTTGGTAAATATTTCTGCCACTGTTTAGGATGGGAGCACATTAGGAAATGTGAAAGGTAAGTTGTTTTAACCATGGAATATTATTCATATGTCGGTAAGCCTAATTATAATAAGCTTGATTATATCACAGAAATGAAGTAAAAGAAAACCAAGTAATAAAAGAGTAGAAAGTAAAAAAAAAAAAAAAAAAGTGAGAGAAAAGAAAATAAAATACCACAGATCTCTTTAGATATGGGTTCAAGGAGAAATTGGATGTGCTCATGGAAAGGAAACCCACTGAAGGTTATTAAAAAAGATTTCAGGACATTCCTAAACAATGTGGAGGCTCAAAGTGTTGGCAGGGGATGTATCAAACATATTGTAGAATACTTTCAAATTATCCTGTTTCCCTTTTCAATCTATATACATGCTTAATTTTAAGTATTGCATGTTTCTTAAGCCTGAGCAAAATATGTTACAAAACATACATATTATTAGGATAATGCAGGTGAATTAACAGTACATAACAGGTTAATGTAGAATTCCAATTCTTCAGTACTTGCATTACCAACCTCAGTATTTCACTTCATAAAGCAAAAAAAGCAAAAGGCATGCATCTTTGACTTGTTAGGAATTTAACATAAAGATTTCTAGAATTTCCATTACTCTGCAATAGTGAGTTTACAATAATCCATTTCAGTAGAAGATGAAACAAACAAAACTTCCAAGATTTTAGTCAGATATGGAGTGTTGTGATAAAAACCAGACAGTGGATAGCAGTGCTAAAGTACAGAATTCTTCATTCTGGCATTAATTATTATTTGCAAACCCAAGAGGAAAAGATGGTTTCTGCCACAAACAATTTCAAGTCAAAGTATAAGATGATAACTAAGAGACTAATATTGCCAGATGCTATATCCCCTGGTGACGGTACAACATAAGGCCCTATGCTTGAAGTAGTGAACCTCACAGAGCAACCAAAGGGAGTTTCATTCAGTGAGTCAAGATGGAAAGTAACAGAAGCAAGGGAAGAGAAGGGGGAGGAGGAAGGGTTTCTAAAATCAGAGACACTAAAGTACTTTTTAAAGTGAGGACCCAGATCAACTATAGAAAAGAATAAAAGACAGGATGAATACAAGGCTGCTCAGGTGAGAGAAGGTTAGTGGGACAAATGTGGGTATAGTTAGGGCACTGAAAGAGGCAGAAAAAGCATCTGTATAGTAAGAAAGGAAAAACAAATTAAAAGGAGTGGGAGTCAGTAACATTTTTTCAATTATCTCTTGGAAGAAATAGCATGGTTCCAGAGAAGAAAAAAGAAGCAGGACATGGAGTTGATGTAAGGAGATGAGAAAAAGCCATTCAGGGTTTTGAACTGGAGAGGAAGATGCAAGGCACAAGGCAGAAAAGCACATACGTGTTGTGAAGCCTATCTATGAGATTTCCAGAAGAGAGATGAGGACATGCAAGAGAGAGAAGTGAATGAGTGAGACAGTAAGGATAAGTGAGTCAATAAGAGGAATTACAAGTCAGGATCTGTGTGAGAGTCAGGAAAACAAATTTAAAGGGACAGAGAATAAAGAATGGAAAATTTTTTAGAAGTCCCCAACAGTACTGTTACAACACAGATGAAAATTCTGCCTTTTTTGTATTTCCACAAGGTCACAGAACACAGATCAGATGCAACATCCTGGTCTTTCCTGGACTTGGCCAACTGAACCTCACTCAGTAAAACAGAATCACAGAATGTTAGGTGTTGGAAGGGACCTCCAAAGATCATCAAGTCCAACCCCCCCTGCCAGAGCAGGACAAAACTAGAGAAGATCATGCAGAAATGCATCCAGACAGGCCTTGAAAGTCTGCAGAGAAGGAGACTCCACAGCCTCTCTAGAGAGTCTATTCCAGTGCTCTATAACTCTTACAGTAAAGAAGTTCTTCCTCATGTTGAGGTGGAACTTCCTGTATTCAAGCTTGAATCCATTACCCCTTATCCTATCACAATGCACAAGTGAAAAGAGGTTGTCCTTGCCTTCTTGACACCCAGCCCTTATGTATTTATAGACATTAATTAGATCCCCCCTCAGTCTTCTCCTCTCCAGACTAAAAAGCTCCGGATCTCTTAGCATTACCTCATAAGGCAGGTGTTCCAGTTCCTTAATCATCCTCATAGCCCTCCGTTGGTCTCTCTCAAGCAGATTCTGTCTCTCTTGAACTGGGTAGCCCAGAGCTGGACACAACACTCCAGTAGTTATTGCGGGGAGTTTTACTGGCTTCTTTAAAGAGGCTCAGCACTGTTTCCTAGGTCAGCTGACTTATCACTATAAGCTCTAATTAGTATAATTACTCAGAATATTCTAATTTTTATTAAACCTTGCTTAGATCTTTTAAGCACCAGAACAAACCATGGATCATGTTCCATAGTGAATGCCAGCATCCTCAGCCTGGTGATCAGCTAAATAGCCACTAGTACACCCTTTCCCCGAACTGGTGAACCTATTACTATTCTGTCAATACCTTCTGTAGACAGTAGCATGTCTGTTGCTGTCTGTGGTAAAAGAAATGTCAAGAGGATGCAATTTACTCTAGGGTTTTTTCCCTATAACCACAGTATTATCCTGCCTTCTATAGGACATGGTGCTTTGTAGTCTGTATTTGAACATTTCTGTAAACCTCGGCTCCACATTTACCACAAAAAATACCCCAACAATTCACCTGTCTTTGAATAATAACCATCAAATGTGGACTACTTTGGAACAAAAAGAGCCTCTGTAGTCTGATAAACATGGATACTGACATACAGAGATTTGTGTTGTTTTGTCAGGATGAATTAAGCCCTTCTTCAATAGCTGGATAAATAAGTGTGGGATTTTTACTTTGTGGGGGTAATTTTTCAAAAAAAGGGGGAAATAATCTGTAATTTTGCACAGATGAAGTATAACAGAATTATTCTGGCTGCAAAAATTATGTTAAATAAAGGGAAATCCCAAGGCAGGGAGTTCCATTATTTGTCAGTGACTGGCAGGTCTGGTCCTGACACCTGTAGATGTGAACAGGCTGAAATATCCCTTTGACTGTGATGTTGAACAACTGCCAGAGAAATGAATATTTGAGGTTTTGCACACATTTCCCAGTTCCCAACAGTCTGCTCAGGTGTTAAAAATCTGCATTGTATTAATTCTGAATCAGATTCATAAAGGGAACGTACCTTAACAAAATGGCAGACAAAAGTGGCAAACTTGAACAGTTAATAAGGTTCACCTGAACCTTTAACATGTCAGTGAAGTAACAAAATAAGGATATATTTTCTCATCCAGAAGAGGAAGCTGAATTACTAGTGATACAGATTATTCTTCTGTTTCTGAGCTAGGAAGGCCTGGATTTACTAATAAAATGGTACAAGTACACATCTGAAGTTACAGGGGAAAAAAAATGTTTTCTCTGAAAGGTTCTGACCAAGATTCTAGGAGACCAGAAGAGATATACAGTTACTAAGCAGAGTAACTGAACTTCAGTTTAGAAAATTTAAAATAATTGTCTTTCTTTCCAGATACACTGCTGTTGAAATTCCTTATTATTTATCAGATTCTTCTCTCAGAATCTGTAATATTACTACATTACTATGTCACAGTTATTGCTGTCTGAAAAGAGCTAGTTAAATTTCAAAGTCTAGCCTGCTTTAAAAAAAAAATTCTTCTAAGATTCATTTTCAATATGTGTTTCAGCTCAGAAACAATTTTTAATGGAAAAACAAATGTATTAAATTGCTTGAGACATTTATTTGTCCATGGAAAGAAATTACTTACATGGCTTTAGGAAAAATAGGCCAATATTTTGCTTCACTGGGTGTTGCTTTTTGTTCTTAAGATCTTTTAAATTGAATAAATCTCCACAATGCAGCTTAAGTGAAGTAATTAGCAAGTCACTTACAATTCTTATTTTGAGTCATAAACAAAAACATTTTGAATAAACCCACCATGTCCTTTCCAGTTGCTTAAGACATTTTACAAATGGATTCCAAAGCAAAGAACTCAGTAAATCAGTTGTTTTATAAATAAAAAGAGAATTTTTTTTTACAGGCTTCTTTTGACCTCCTTTTCAGGAGACTCTAACTTGTTCCAATATGCCTTTATATGGTTGTTGAATCAGGATTTCTTTTAATATTTTTTTTTTTTTTTACAAAATGGAAATTTATTTTTTCATACATTCAGACAATACAAAATAATTACTGGGTTTAAATCTGTATGCTAAAACCTAATCATTTTCCAGATGTAACTCACAGATGTTAAACACCCTAATTTACCCTTCAAACACTTGTAGTGTGTCAGGGTTTTTTCCCCCTCTTCTGGAAATGTTTGAAACAAAACATTTGAAACAAAATGACAAATTACTCCTCCTATATAAAATGAAGCATACTGAATTCTTAACCTCTTCAGTCAAAAGTGGAATGTTATTAAAAACATGGTACAAAAACCATTTCTAAGTTGGGATTTCAGCTACATCACAATACCACTCAACTCTGGGCTTGCTACACAATCTGCAGTGAAGTGGAGGGGAGAAAATATGAGTGTGTTTTGTATGTGCACATGTGTGCACGCAATACTGAAGGGTGGAGAAAGGGAATTTTCTAAAGATGGTCTCAAATGGCTTTGGGGATGCCTCTCAGACTGGTTTTCCAGCTCAGTGATCACTTACATGCACAGGCTGAATTTATTACACAACCCAAAAGAACATCCATTCTTGTTTCACCCTTCAGGGCACAAACAACACTTTTTCAGACCAGAACAGTCCCCTTATAATCCAGGAAGTGGTAGTTAAAGATCTTCTAAGCCAACTGGAAACCCACATGTCTATGGGGCCAGATGGGATCCACCTGAGAGTGCTGAGGGAATTGGCAGTGGAACTTACCAAGCCTCTCTCCATCATTTATCAGCGATCCTGGTCAACTGGGGAGGTCCCAGATGACTGGAGACTTGCCAATGTGACACCCATCTATAAGAAGGGCAGGAAGGATGATCCAGGGAACTACAGGCCTGTCAGCCTGACCTCAGTCCCGGGAAAGATTATGGAACAGTTCATTTTGAGGGTGATCACACAGCAAGTGCAGGACAATGGGGGGATCAGGCCCAGCCAACATGAGTTCATGAAGGACAAGTCCTGTTTAACCAACCTGATCTCCTTCTATGACCAGGTGACCCGCCTAGTGGATGAGGGCAAGGCGGTGGATGTTGTCTACCTGGACTTCAGGAAGGCATTTGACACCGTTTCCCACAGCATTCTGCTGGAGAAGCTGGCAGGTCATGGCATAGACAGGAGGACTCTTCGCTGGGTTAGAAACTGGCTGGATGACCGAGCCCAGAGGGTGGCGGTGAACGGAGTAAAATCCGGTTGGCGACCAGTCACAAGCGGTGTCCCTCAGGGCTCAGTTTTGGGACCAGTCTTGTTTAATATATTCATCAATGACCTGGACGAGGGAATTGAATGTACCCTCAGTAAATTTGCAGATGACACAAAATTAAGCACAAATGTCGATCTGCTTGAGGGTAGGAAGGCTCTGCAGTGGGATCTGGACAGTCTGGAGAGATGGGCTGAGCTCAGTTGTATGGAGTTTAACAAAGCCAAGTGCCGCGTCATGCAGTTCGGTCACAACAACCCCCAGCAACGCTACAGGCTTGGGGAGGAGTGGCTGGAGAGCTGCCTGGCAGAAAAGGACCTGGGGGTGTTGGTCAGTAGCCATCTGAACATGAGCCAGCAGTGTGCCCAGGTGGCCAAGAAGGCCAATGGCATCCTGGCCTGTATCAGAAACGGTGTGGCCAGTAGGAGCAGGGAGGTGATCGTACCCCTATACTCGGCACTTGTGAGACCACACCTTGAGTACTGTGTCCAGTTTTGGTCACCACAGTACAGGAGGGACATTGAGGTGCTGGAGCGAGTGCAGAGGAGGGCAACAAAGCTGGTGAAAGGGCTGGAAAGCATGCCCTATGAGGAGCGGCTGAGGGAACTGGGTTTGTTTAGTCTGGAGAAGAGGAGGCTGAGAGGAGACCTTATCGCGCTCTACAACTACCTAAAAGGAGGTTGTAGAGAGGCCGGTGTTGGTCTCTTCTCTCAAATTAGTAATGATAGGACAAGGGGGAATGGGCTCAAGTTGCGTCAGGGGAAGTTTAGATTAGATATTAGGAGGAAGTTCTTCACTGAGAGGGTGGTTAGGCACTGGAACAGGCTGCCCAGGGAGGTGGTGGAGTCACCATCCCTGGAGGTGTTTAAAGAACGATTAGATGTGGAGCTTGAGGATATGGTGTAGTGGTTGAGAAATGCTAGGACAAAGGTTGGACTTGATGACCCTGGAGGTCCTTTCCAACCATAATGATTCTATGATTCTATGATTCTATGCTTGCAGTTGCACTAATGTGTTAGCTGTAGAGTTCATTCCATAAAAATGGACAATCTGAAATTCTGATGGGTATGCCTTGTTTTTCTTGAAGTCTTCGTGTTTCTTCTTATATACACACACTTAGAGGCCTTTGAGTTTGGTTAGGGAACCCTTTTTTCTAAACCTTGAAGCTGAGACAATCTTCCTGTGGCTGTCTGAGAGCAAGCTTGCTCAGGTTGGGAAGTTATTTGCATAGGTGCTGTTCTCAGTGGTTCTGCTCTCATGTCATTTTAGAGAAGATATCTTTCAGCCCGCATCAGCAGGAGATTCATGTGTAAAGTCACATCTTCTTCACAAGTAACGCAATCTTATCAGTTCTCAACACTTAAGCAGGGACAAGAAAACAATCAAGTATCTGCTGCTTAAAAGCAGTTGAAGATAATGCATTTTATTTTCATTTGCAACAAGTTCAGAGTTTATACGTGTCAGCTAATACAATCAAAACTGATTAATAGTAACTCATTAAGCTACACTAACTTGATCGCTTCCAGTCCTGTGTGCACACCCACTCACTAATTTTCTCTAATCTGAGAAGAAAACAAACCTTTTCCTTAGTCACTGATGCCTGTTTGTTTACAGCCTTGCTTAGAGCTAAATGATGATTTGTGTTGTATGAACAGTCCAACAATGGCACTGCTGAATTGGCCTTGACTCTTCTGATTGTGTTAACCTCTTTTATGCTTCAAAGTCCTACACCCCCTGGCTTAATCCATCCCCACCTTGAACACACAAATCAAATCCCCGCACTGCAGTAACTTCTTTTCCCTTGACATTGCCTCGGTGACCCCCAGACACACTGCTTTCCAATTTTAGAAAGAAACACCAGTGAAACACTCTGACACGTCCATGCTCTGTTTTTCTTTAGGATTGAATAATTCTGTCTGACTTAATGCAGGTCAGTCGCTCAGGGTTGTCCACCATTCTTATGTCATCTAAATGGTTTGCTATATTATGGTAGGATTAAAGCATTGAAGCTTGGTGGCTGTTTGGAACAGTATGATACAGGTGATTTCTTGAGTTGTCCTGTGTTTTCATATCTTGCACATCATGCTGACATCCTTCAGTGATGTCCCATTACATCAGTACTTACATAATTTCCTCAGGTGGACTACCCAAGTTAGTTGTGCAAGTGCAGGCTCCTTGGAAAAGGTTTAAGCTTCCTGAGGAAGGCAGTAGATGAGTCTAACATAAGAGGCCTTAATCTTCCTTGAACTCTTCCAAAGGTGCTATGATACTGTCATGGGAGATGAAAGATGCTTGATAGTGTTCCTAGAGCACATTATACAGAATGGGGAAAATTAGTAATACTCCCCATTCTTTGAGTTAGTCAGCTGATTCTGATTCCAGCTCATCCACTACTCCTGAATGAAGCTTCTGGATTCAATGAGTCTTAGTTCAGATCATCATCACTGAGATGTAGTTAGCTACCCTTGTCATCCATCAAAGTCTCTTGTTTCTAGTCTGCTCAAAAGCACAGGCACTGTGATATGATGCTGGTTATGCACAGTAAGATACATAGGTAACCAGATAATAGTTGCTGATGCTGCCTGGATTAAATCTCAAAATACTGTTTTAAAAAAAACCACCTTGGTATTCACTGTGTCTTTCCAGACCTTCAGTCTATAATGGATATGATAATTCTGTCTTTCCCATTCTTGAGAGAGCCTCTCAGCTTGTATTCAAATGCAGTTCAACTGGAAGTAGAAGTAAAATTACAATTTGGGTAACTTAATGCTGATGACTTCAAAAGAGCAGACTCCAAGTATTCAAAAGCTTCTTTCAAACCTAGTAAGTGTATCTTTAGGAACTGAGATACTAAAAGGGTGGCATGAAAAATTAAAGTATTTTCTCAAGTAAAATATCCATTATACCTGGAAAGCTCCTGGTATGTTAGTACATGGCGTATCTTGGTGTGTATTAGCCATTTGTAATGATCCACATGTGTTTTGAGCTGTCTTTTGGATCTCTGATCATAAGGTGGCCAAGTATTGTTTTCTTCATCAACATGAAATGGTTGATTTGTGCTCCATACAAAGTTAATTGGGGTGTTTGGTAACATTTGCATCTGAAGTATTTGCTAGTGAGATTTATACTGGAGAAATTTTTTTCCTTTGGTGTTTCTTACTAGGTCTAACTTGCATAGTTAGACAGTCTAAGGAAAACTACTATGAAAAGCCTTTCTTGTGCCTGGGATAGTGGACTTCTCAGGGACCATGTATTTTCTGAGACAATACATTTCCATCTGGTTAAGCTCAACTGAAATTAAGTAGACCGAACTCTCCATAACTCACAATATTACAGCAACACTTTTATGACAAACTCTGTTTAGTGCAAACTCTGTTGCTGTATTAAGAATAAGTATCAGGAGGACATAACTGCATAGTGATATAGAAAAATTTGGTTTCAGAAACATTCAGTCAGTAGCTGACAAGAGTCTGCTTCATTCACAGTGTAATTTTAGTGCACTTTGTTATAGAACAAGTAGTTTTAAGTAGCTCTTTGTAAAAATACTTTAAGGTACATGTTCCCAGAAATAAAGAAACGCTCTGGGAAAAACAAACCCCTCCTCTGTAGCTCATGACTCCATCAACAATTTCAATTGATTGCTCTCTCAGTCCTAAATCACAACCTTCGCACAGTGTCATAGCATCTACCCCTCCCTTAGATGCTTTTCACTGACTATCTGTGAAACGCTGTAAGCTAGTTTCTGTCACACACCATAATGTGGGCACAACATTGAGAGGTGCCTCTTGTCTCCAGTCATTCTTTGCTTTTGGAGCCAGGCCTGGGATATGTCTTATTAGGATTACAAAATTGTTTCTGAAGTCTTTAGAAACTAACATTAAGCACAAATAAACTAACTTGGAAGAATGTGATTTCTGACTCCACAAACTAGTATTGGAAACCAGCCCATGTGAATTCTCCAAATGCACATGATTTTGAAGTGCAAGCTGTGTGGAGCAGCCAGACAACCCTACTGCTTGCTGACCTTATAGAGCACGGCTTCCACAGACTAGTATCATTACATGATGTTTCCATTACTTTTTAGAGTGGAATCTAGAATCAGATATCAGTGCTACTAAAATATATGCATATATTCATCATACTCAATTCCTATGTTTCTTGTTTACTTATTTGTCTTGACCTGTAAGGTGTTACTGGGGCAGGAAAAAATGTCCTAGCAATAGGGTAAATGATCACCTTACTCTCTTTTCTCCATTTGTGGTTTTGCACATGGTATATTTGTGTGCCAGCATATATACAAGCAAAATATGAATGTCTTATATAAGCCGTATTTATGGCATGTTATTGGACAGTAAGCCTAAATCAGCCTTGTATACACAAATGAGTGGATGTCATGTTTAGTCCAAAAATATAGATGTTTACTCTGAAAAAGGAGTCCTCAATAGATCTTCTGTTTCAAATAGAAAACTACTTTCATGCTTATCTTCAATTTTTTTTATGTTGTGTATAGACAGTATGGATTTTCCCTTGCTTTTATCTTTGCTACATTTCTATATTAATAAAAAAAAAAAAAATTGTCCAAATATGGCTCTGTAAAAATGGAGTCAATTCTTGTGAAAACATGACAAAAGCCTTAGTTCTTGCTCTGAAGCACAGTTCAGGGATTCTAGACAGCCACTGTCCCCTACAGCTTTTCAAAGTCTGTTGGCAGCTTTATTCTTTCAAATAGGCTGTGTCCCAAGTGTGTAGCAGAGAATCCAACACAGACTATGCCAGTTGCATTTAAAGCCTGACCAGCATCTGCAGGCAGTAGTTACCCTCAGGAGATAAGTGAGTTTTTCACTCAAATGGAGGAGTGTGGCAAACCTGTATGATCATGCTTTAAACTGATACAAAGCATCACAATTCTTTCCCCTAGTCTTGTAATTTATGCTATAAACACTGTGTCAAGATTAACTAGGAATTTTAATTTGACTGTGTTTTGTCCATGAAAAAGTATGTGTCAAATTGGTGTAAATATGTTTTTTTCATTTCACCCTCCTTGATTTAGTCAGAGCTCTTATGTCTCCATCTGTGTTCACTTCATATTCTTCAAGTGTGTCTGGAAAGTCTTAATCTGAGTTTACCGTGGCCTTTACAAAGACAAACTTTATTCAGGGCATTCATTGTGAAGCTCTACCCTGGCAAGTGCAGACTCTCATTTCTAGAAATGGTGTCTAGGGTCTGGAACTCAGTACTCTGTTGTAATATGGCTTGACATGCCATTGCTGAAGACAGACTACACACTGCTACTCCAAAGGCTCAAATGCTCATGCTTCTCATGTTGCTGCTCCTCTGGCTGTAAGCCCTTTTATAATCATTCTAAATAATAAGTGCCCACACCTGATTGGCCTAATCAAGGACCACCCGTCCACAATTGGGTGCTGCTTCTTTCTTTCTGTTAACATGGATAAGCTTTCCCTATTTGTGAACTGGTGGTTCTTTTCTTAGGACTTTCTGGCCTCCTCAAGGGTATACAGATGTACATTCAAGGTTAGCTATCTAATTCTCATTCTAATTCCTCAGACAAGACAAGGCTTCCCACAACACTTCTCCTTAATAGATATCTTGACTTTTTTCTGACCACATTAAAAAAACACCTTCTCTTTTTTGACTGTATCTCAGCAGGTCTTCAGAATGTTTCTCTAGATATTCTAATTTATGCTTACAATTTACACCTCATCACGATAAATTCACTGCAGGAAAATGCAGGAAAATTAAAAAAGGAGTAATTTTGGATTTTTGTCTTTGGAAAACTTTTCATCTTGGTTGCTGTCATATATGCTAGATATGATAACTGAAAATTCCTGTTTTCCCTGTCCCCATGGTCCCTTGGAAAGGTCTGACTCCATAAAAAAGTGAAGTCACTTTCAGTGTTTTCACCTCCATCCTATGGGATGAAATCTTTGCAGATGGTCTCTGCACTCTAGGAAGATAGTCATCTGCCCAACCTGCAGCACAGAAACTGGCTGGCTCATGATCCATCCCACAGACATAACAAGCAGCTGGACAATAACTAAGCTGATATTTACTTTTTAAAGAATGTGTAAAGCAGTGGTAGAGATTAAATGCAGAAGAATAAAACTAGAGTTACCTACAGTGCATTGTAGAACCTGATTTTCTTCCTGTTTAAGCAGTGAGAAATTTTCACTAGTATGTAACTTAAAACTCTGTTAATTTTTGCAGACATGGAGATGACTTGATCGTGACACCATTTGCTCAGGTAGGCAAAATTTTGCCATATTTCTTATATGATCTTGCAATTTGAAGGCCAAATGGCCAAACCAGTTGTTTTCTGTCATCAGTTTTATATATGTTTGCTTGAAATGGGAGAAAATTGTCAAAACAGAAAGTTATAAAATTCCCACTCTTGTTTACCTATAGCTCTCTTTTAATGCTGAAGTGCAACAACACAATAAACACCTTTGATGTCTTTTCAAATACTGTAGCAGAGTCATGATGAAGAAATTTCTCTTCTCTCTGTTATTCTCTTTGTAATTATAATTTCTCCTTTTGAACATCTTTTATGTATTCAATACAAGATAATTTTTAGATGCAAGATAAGTTTTATGCAGAATACTTTACTTTACAAAACCACCTCTATTTCTTTGATTTTTCTCATTGAGATTCTGTTTTATAAAATGCAATAATTTAGATCAAAACTCCACATTTTTTAGTAATAGAGCTGTCTTACAATGTATGAAAAGTTAATATTAGTATTCCTTGAACTCATGATGATAAGTTTTACCTTGTAATAGTTAGGAAATTAATTCAGTGTAACTATGGAGGTGGAGGTGAATCTAAAAGTCATATGTGATTGAAGATGAATGGAAAGAGACAAGTTGAGTCACATAGCAGGCTCAAGAATAAGGTGTCCATCTTCAGTCTGAATATGCAGATTGCATGGGTCTAATGATAAGGTGTTAAAACAATACTAATTTCATAGGTTATTATATTTAAATATACTGTAAACAGATATAGTGTTTGTAAGACACTGGTTGATCAAATCCTTTGTATGAAGAATACCTTCATCTTTTATTACCAGAGAAAAGATTAAACTAGCACCTTTTCTAAGAATACTCTAATCCTCTCAAATGATAAATATACTTCAACAATAATGGAAGAGAAGAAATTTCAGAAAAAAACAAGAAGACCAAGAAAAAGTAAAACAGCTTCTGGTTTTCGTTCCTAAAGAAAAATCAAACCCCTAATTCTTGATCACAGAAAAAGAACAAATTGCATGGTGGTCAAGCAATCCAATAATATTTACTACAGATAAGTCCATGCTCATTGTCATCTGTATTATTATTAGAAATTATGATGCATAGTTAAGACAGGTTATAGTATGTCTAGGAAAGAAGCAGATATTATACCCCATTTATGGATATCTTTTTCCTGGGACAAAACACCCTATTTGTTTTAAGAGTGGTTTCATATTCTTGTTGGTGTTAGAGAAAGAACATTTGAATATTATTGCTACTTGCACCAGGGTGCCATAATTGATTATTTAAAAGCATTTAGTATTTCAGTGCCAAACTTTGTTAATAGTGGTTTAAATCAACCTGTTTTCATTTGAATTGAGCAGGGGAGAAGGCATTCACAGGGTGAATTATTACGTATCATATTCCCTGACACAGGGGAAATTGAAATGCAGTTCAGAATGTGCCTGAGGGGAAGTGAATCTTAGAAAAAACATAGTCCTTATCTAAAAAAATGCTTGAATATGCAAAATTCTGTGTCCCACTGTGGCCTGCTGACAGACTGCATCTGCAGCTAAACACAGGGGCTGTCCTGGGTTACATTAACAGCATTAGACCTCACTCAGGACTTCAGAAACTGGATCGCCTGCGACAGTACAATGTCTACGTGTTGTACAAACTATCATCTTAATATTTTTCCAGAGCAACATTTCATCATGTAGGTGCATTTTTGTGTTGCCAACAGCAAAAGCACTACTTTAATACATTCAGGGCTTCCTGGTGGCAGTAGATCATGGCATGTAGAAATCATGTTGCACTTATTTCAAGCTATCCATATTTTATTCAATTATCAGGAGGCTTTTTTCATCTGATCGTGAGCCACCTGGTGGTAGTATTTCCAATTTTAACCTTTCAGTTTCTATTCAGCACATCATCATGGTAATGAAGCTTATTTGTTAACTGGAGGCAGGGTGGCATGCTGTGTCCCCCACTTAGAATCTGAAGCCAGAACAAGATAATTTACTGTTTTTACCAGAATGGAATTTTGTAAGATAAAAAAATCAAAAATCTACCACAATATTATTATTTGCACTTCCCTATATTGTAACATACAGCAACTGCTCTAATTTAACTATTCACAGAATTTAATTTTTCAGAATAAAATCATTTGAGTAATTTGAAATCTAAGAATTTCAATCTAATTAAGGATTCTAATCTACAAATGCTTTTATCATTTGATGTTTTAATTTATTTACAACAATTTGTATATATCTTGATTTTTAAAATAATATTATTTACTCTAGGAACTAACCCTAAAGTGGTTTGAAAGTTACTGGTTGCTTTTTGCTCGCAAATCTAACTCGAAATATTAAGCACAAGTGGAACCTCTGTGGACAGAGAAACTGTCACTTAAAGAAAATTATAATAAAAATTTAAAACATTATTTTATGTACTTATACTATAATATAATAGCTTTACAACTATTAATACCTTTACAGAATAAATCAAGTTGTTTAGCTCCACTGTAGACAACAGCCAAAGTTTTTGTTGTCACTTTTATTTACATTCATTGCTATGTATGTGGGGACATCTTGCACTTGCAGAAACTCAAAAATATGGGCATGTCTGCTAAATCATCTGGGATGCTGGGCAGGTAGCGAACGTCTCACTCCTGGACCTACAAAACAGTTGTCTGACTTACCTGCCAAAAGAACAAAGAGAAGGACATACAAACCAAACAGTCAGGTCTCTTCTTTCTGAAAAATGAGAGATGCATGATATCTCAGACAGTGGAAAAATCTGGTCGATGTGTATAGTCGTGGGCACAGTAGAGAAACTCCTTCGCAGCTCTTCAGGGATCCGAATGTGAGTCCAGTTCATTAGCCTCTACTCATAAGTGGTCTTGAGCAGCCTTTCCCCAGCACCCCAGATGCTAAACGTCCTGTTATTTCAGATCCAACATGTACCTCAGATAGGTTCATGTTTTGACATGGCATAGTGCCTAGACTACGAACATCCCTGAAACTCATCCCTACACAACAGATACAGAGTCATTCATTGCAGTCCATCAGAGGCAGAGCTAATAAGCATGGCTGCACCTGAGAACACTGAACAAGGAGTCATTTAGTTACCTATGTATGTGCTTCAAATTCTCAAAGCGCCTGAATATACAGACAGTTTGAGTCCAGTGGTGCTTACTGAGTAGGAATTTGTAGTCTAGAGAACTGACTGTTTTCATGGTCTGAAACAGCTCTGAGAGCCCCATGGCCATGTTTCTCTGATATTACTAGCACATAAAAGCCATCTCAGCATCCTGGCACACATAAACAGTACCCAGACAGATTAATTGAAGAGAACTGAAAGTAGAACACAGTCACTAAAATATGTGTCTTTTTTTCTGTTTATGCTTTTCTGCTTCTTCCACCTTTTCCATCCTTTTCTTTTACAATATTTTCATATTTCAGTGGTTTCTATTTGTATTCTATGTACTAATTTTTTTAATTTTGCATTCTAAGATTTTTCCCCTTCTGCTCAGTTCATTCCAGATTTCCATCTGTGTATATGCAACATCTAAATATGACATTTGTTAGTGTCACTGTAACCTGGTCATGCACATTGGATGGCATATGTAATTATTTTTTTTCTGTGCTGGATGTAAATTATGTGAGTTTGCCTCATGATCTTTGGAAAGGAAAATATAATTAAATTAATACTGTCTAATTAGGCAAAACATATATTTTTATTTTTATTGTTTTGATATTTTATTACCTTTAGACATTTTAGAAGTATCTTCAATAGCTCGAACATTGCCAGTCACTATTATTTCCTGAATATTTTCTGTCACAACCTTTTACTTAACCTTTTATTTCTTCTCCAGCCTCCTACACCCTTCCTACCTCATGTGTAAATTTAAGGACATATGAAAAGAGGGTTGTATCCTCCTCAACTCAGACCTCTGGAAACCAAATTCCCATTCCTGCATTTGTTATTCCTAAAATGGGTTCACCAGGGAATCATCCTGGTCTGGGCAAGCTACAACAAGCTACTCCTGCAAAGACACACCAGTGGTTGGTGTTGCTTCTTCCTCCCATTCCCAGTCTGATTTCAAACAATTTGTGGTTCCTCTGACACTCTGTAATCAGAGAGGTGAATCTTTTTATCACTACAGGATACAAAATTTTTTGCATTTGTCCAGCTGCCTTCAGAAGAGAGTGTGTATGCCACTTATAACAAGAAGACACTCCTCTACTGCCTCCACTAGCTGCCATCTTGCAAGAAATTAAGCCCATAATGAAGTAGTTCATTTATGTTGTCTTTCTGTCTTGGTTTGAAAGACAGCTGTCTGCCAAGGAAGGCAGGAACCCCCCTTGGAATGGCATATGAAACCTCTTCCCATCCAAATGCTTATAATTTTGAAATTAAGGGGCTTTCAGCAAAGATATGAGGAATAGGAATAACAGTTCTTTACTAAATATATATATAATAAGGCAAACAAACAACGGTAACTATGGTAGAAACAACAAACAGCGCCAGGAACCCAGTGCCAACCTCTGGGGTGGCTCCCAGTGAGCAGGGAGGGCGCGATGCCCTCCCCACCGCTCTGGAGCCAGCTCAGTCCTCATGTGGCAATGGCTGACGAAAAGCCCGTTTCACAAACCCCCTTGGGCAGCCGATGCCGGTGCCCAGCAGGATCCCTGGGAGAGAGCAGGGGCAGAAGGAGAAGCAGGAGATGCAGCAGGAATGACCTCTCTCCAAGCTGATCTCAGTGTCCAGCAGAATCCTCGGGAGTCAGCAGGGGTAGGAGAACAGAAGATGCAGTGGGGATGAGTTCTCTTCACCACAAGGGCCGCTTCTCCTCACCTTGAATGCAGGGAGCAAAAGAAGAGCCCCAGGGGCTCCACCTAACCTCCTTTATTCATCTGGCTGGACCCCTCCTCCTGTGTCCAGGTCCTTTTGTCTCTCTTAAGTACAGCCATTTATCTCCTTGATGAAGAAATATGGAAAAATTCTTTAGGAGAAGAAGGAAAACAGAATAACTCCCCAAGACCCCAACACCTGTTCAACCTTCCCAGGTGCTGGTGCATGGTAAGGGGTATGGTAAACCCATTCAATGCCATGTTCCCTAGCCCATCTGTTTATAAGGCTGTTCTTGAAATGAGTCCCGTTGTCAGACTCAATTCTCTCAGGTGTACCATGCCTCCAAAGGACCTGCTTTTCAAGGCCCAGGACGATGTTCCGGGCAGTAGCGTGAGGCACAGGGTAGGCCTCCAACCATTCTGTGGCGGCTTCTACCATGGTGAGAACATACCGCTTGCCTTGGCAGGTTTGAGGCAGTGTGATGTAATCAATCTGCCAGGCCTCCCCATACCTGTATTTGGACCTCCGCCCACCATACCATAGGAGTTTCACTCGCTTGGCCTGCTTGATCGCGGCACATGTCTCAAAGTCATGGATAACTTGGGAGATACTGTCCATGGTTAAATCCACCCCTCGGCCTCGTGCCCACTTATAGGTAGCATCTCTGCCCTGATGGCCTGAGGCATCATGGGCCCATCGAGCTAAGAACAACTCGCCTTTATGTTGCCAATCCAAGTCTATCTGGGACACCCCTATTTTTGCAGCCTGATCTACCTGTTCGTTGTTATGATGTTCTTCATTAGCCTGGCTCTTGGGGACATGGGCATCTACATGGTGGACTTTCACAGGCAGATTCTCTACCCGAGTGGCAATGTCTTTCCACTCAGCAGTAGCCCAGATTGGTTTTCCCCTACTCTGCCAGTTTGCCTTTTTCCATCTTTCAAGCCAGCCCAACAGGGCGTTGGCTACCATCCATGAATCAGTGTAGAGGTATAGCTTTGGCCACTTCTCTCTTTCAGCAATGTCCAGGGCTAACTGTACGGCTTTGAGTCCAGCGAGTTGCCTCAATCCACCTTCTCCCTTGGTAGCTTGTGCAACTTGTCATGTCGGGCTCCGTACAGCAGCTTTCCATTTCCAGCTAGCACCTATGATTCGGCAGGAATCACCAGTGAAGAGGGCGTATTGTCTTTCACTCTCCGGTAGCTCATTATACAGGGGCGCTCCTTCATAGGTGGCCAAGATCTCTTCCTCTGTTGGGTTGAAGCTGGCTTCGGACCCTTTGTAGCTTCGGCTCCAGAATCCCAGTGGTCGTCCCCGAGTCTCACCCGGCACCTTCTGCCAAAGGCTCCAGGACAGACCCTTGTTCCCAGCTGCAGAATATAGCACGTTCTTCACCTCTGGTCCCGTCCTGACTGGGCCAAGGCCTACTGCATGAGCAATTTCCTGCTTGATCTGGGTGAAGGCTTGTTGTTGTTCAGGGCCCCAGTGGAAATCGTTCTTCTTGCGGGTAACCAGGTACAGAGGGCTCACGATCTGGCTGTACTCAGGAATGTGCATTCTCCAAAAGCCTATGCCACCAAGGAAAGATTGTGTTTCCTTCTTGTTAGTGGGTGGAGACATTGCGGTGACCTTATTAACAACCTCAGTGGGAATCTGACACCATCTGTCTTGCCACTTTACCCCTAGGAACTGGATCTCTCGGGCAGGTCCCTTGACTTTGCTCTTTTTGATGGCGAAGCTGGCTTCCAGGAGAATCTGGATGATCTTCTCTCCTTTCTCAAATACCTCTGTTGCCGTGTTCCCCCACACAACAATGTCGTCGATGTACTGCAGATGTTCTGGAGCCTCACCCTTTTCCAGTGCAGTCTGGATCAGTCCATGGTAGATGGTGGGACTGTGCTTCCACCCCTGGGGCAGTCGGTTCCAGGTGTACTGCACGCCCCTCCAGGTGAAGGCAAACTGAGGCCTGCATTCTGCTGCCAGAGAAATGGAGAAAAAAGCATTGGCAATGTCAATAGTGGCATACCACTTCGCTGCTTTGGACTCCAGCTCATACGGGAGCTCTAGCATGTCCGGCACAGCAGCGCTCAAGGGTGGAGTCACTTCATTCAAAGCACGATAGTCCACTGTCAATCTCCATTCTCCATCAGACTTGCGCACAGGCCAAATGGGGCTGTTGAAGAGTGAGTGGGCTTTGCTGACCACCCCTTGGCTCTCCCAACTCACGGATCATCTTGTGGATGGGGATCACGGCATCTCAATTTGTCCGGTACTGCAGGTGGTGCACTGTCGAGGTGGCAATTGGCACTGGCTGCTCTTCCACCTTCAGGAGCCCAACTGCAGAAGGATTCTTTGATAGTCCAGGCAGAGTGTTCAATTGCTCAATGCCCTCTGCCTCCACAGCCGCTATCCCAAATGCCCACCAAAGTCCTTTTGGGTCTTTGTAATAGCCCCTCCAGAGGAAGTCTATGCCCAGAATACACAGGGCTTCTGGGCCAGTCAAAATTGGATGTTTCTGCCACTCCTTCCCAGCCAGGCTCACCTCAGCTTCCACCACAGTCAGCTGCTGTGATCCTCCAGTCACCCCAGCAATGGAAACCGATTCTGCCCCCACATGTTCCGAGGGCATTAAAGTACATTGGGCACCAGTATCAACTAAAGCTTCATATTTCTGTGGCTCTGATGTGCCAGGCCATCTGATCCACACTGTCCAGAAAACCCGATTCTCCTGTGCCTCTTCCTGGCCAGAGGCAGGCCCCCTTAGCCCTGGTTATCATTCCTTCTCTGGGCATATGTGCAGGAGATTCCTTCTAGGGGATCTGATAATCCTCCCTTCTGTAGTACCTGGCAACTTGGTCACGGGAGGCTGAGGCCACTTTCACTCTGGCAGAACCCCTTTGGTTAGTGTTTTCTCTTTTGAGCTCACGCACCCGTACTGCCAGAACAGAAGTGGGTTTCCTATCCCATCTTCTCATGTCTTCCCCATGGTCACACAGAAAGAACCACAGCTCAGCTCGTGGGGTGTAACCTCTCTCTCTTGCTGGGGGATGTCAGGCTCTGACTCTGGGGTCTCTGACTCGCACTGGTGCCATATAGGAAATGCTCTTCCTTACCTCCTCCACAATCTCCTCCTTGAGGTCCCTAACCCCAGCAGAGACATGAGCCTTCATCAGGTCATTTACCATACTCTCATAATACCTGAACCTCTTGGCAATGGAGCCCACTGTTTCTTGGTTGTCCTCAGCATTAATGGTTGCAAGGAAGGTGGCGTATTGCTGTGGCCCTAGTTTTGCCAGGCTCTACAACATCTGCCCTGTGCACCTGACTTGGTCGGGGTCATTATCATGCTGTCCATCCCTCCCAAAGAGTACCTCTAATACTGCCACTTCTCTTAGCTGTTGGATTGCTTCCTCGAGTGTCTTCCACTGCATTTTATGATGGTACTCCTGCATTCTCTCTCTATGAACAAACCTTTCTCTCACACTCATGAAAAGCCGCTCCCAGAGAGAAAGGGGCCCTGGCTCCCTCACAAATACCTGATCTACACGAGGATCCTGGGTCAGGGATTCCAAATACCTCGCTTCACCCCCATCCAGTTGCACACCTTTGCCCATAAGGTCCCAAACCCGAAGTAACCAGGTTGTATAAGCCTCACGCCCTTGTCACACAATGTCTTTTCGCAGATTACGGAGGCTGTCATACGAAACAGACTCAGTGATGATTTCAGGCTCTGGCTCTCCTGCTGGTTGTGAGGGCCCTGGTTCCCCATCATCATTAAGGGTGTGCTGATTTGGTCTTACACTTCCTCCTCTGCACAGGGGCAGCTGCTGCTGGCTGTGGCTGCCCTTGTGGTTCAGCTGGAACCTGGACGGTTGTAACATCTGTGGGTTCCACTGCTGCACCACCAGGATCCCCCTCTTTGGGCAGGGAGAGGGTGTCCCATCAGCTGGGGAGGTGTATTCCCTCAGCATCTCATGCATCTCCTTCATCAGTACCACTAATGAACTTGAGTGGTCCATTTCTGAGGTGAGTTGTGGGGCAGGCTGTGGGGCCGTGTCAGGTTCTGGGGCAGCACCCCGAGACTCTGGGGGAGGCACCTGGGCAGTTATCCAAGCCAATCTGAATGCTAAATAGAGCAGGCCTATCAACATTTGGTTAGTGTCTAGGGGAAATCTAAACCCTTCAAAAGCCGGTGGGGTAGGCCCAAAGAACTGGCTGAAAGATTGTGAGAAAAGTTCCCACGGTGTTATTTCCTCACAGAAGGTACCATTTTTCATATAACCCCAGAAACATACGCTTAGTATATGATAGCCCTTTATCCATGTGCCCACACTCCACAGGAAGTAGAAAACCCATGAATTCCTCACTTTATCAACCCACTGTGCAAACTGGATAACAGCCACAGTGGCCTTAGTCAGGGGATCCATGTTTAGAAAAGGAGCTGAGAAGGGGAGAAATACAGCCACAACCACGTGCTATGTGAACCGGGGTAAGCTAGACCACATGGTGCTGCCTAGCAAGGTTTCAATATTCATCACACAAACTAGATTACCCAGTAACTTTTATTCCTTTTTCACCCTTTCCTTTCGATGCCCTCAAGCCCCACGTTGGGCGCCAAAATCTGTCTTGGTTTGAAGCTGTCTGCCAAGGAAGGCAGGAACCCCCCTTGGAAAGGAAAATGCAATCCCCTCCCCTCCGAATGCTTATAATTTTGAAAATAAGGGACTTTCAGGCAAAGATATGAGGAATAGAAAGAACAGTTCTTTACTAAATATATATATAATAAGGCAAACAAACAACAATAACTATGGCAGTAACAGCAAACAGTGCCAGGAACCCAGTCCCAATCTCTCGGGCGGCTCCCAGTGAGCAGGGAGGGCGCGATGCCCTCCCCACCGCTCCGGAGCCAGCTCAGTCCTCTCGTGGCAATGGCTGATGAAAAGCCCGTTTCACACACTCCCTTGGGCAGCCAATCCCGGTGCCCAGCAGGATCCCCGGGAGACAGCAGGGGCAGTAGGAGAAGCAGGAAATGCAGCAGTGATGACCTCTCTCCAAGCTGATCCCAGTGTCCAGCAGAATCCTCGGGAGTCAGCAGGGGTAGGAGAACAGGAGATGCAGTGGGGATGAGTTCTCTCCACCATGAGGGCAGCTTCTCCTCACCTCGAATTCAGGGAGCAAAAGAAGAGCCCCAGGGTCTCCACCCAACCCCCTTTATTCAGCTGGCTGGACCTCTCTCCCTGTGTCCAGGTCCTTTTGTCTCTCTTAAGTACAGCCATTTATCTCCTTGATGAAGAAATATGGAAAAATTCTTTAGGAGAAGAAGGAAAACAGAATAACTCCCCAAAACCCCAACACTTTCCCAACGAGCAAAGCTTGTAGTACCTGCAGACATTTCCCACCTGCTCAGATGATGCCTTCCTCTTACTCTGGCCTCCTGCACTAAGTCTTCAAATCAACTGCGCCCCTTAAAGGAGACATTTTTATTTTTCCTGGCAGTCTAGACAATCTCATTCCTTTTGTCCTTTGAGGTCTGTGGAGGCTGGATTGCAAATGGAAGATTTTGTAATTTCTTATGCGTGAAGGCTTAAATAGGCTGCTTTTTTTCTGAATATGAATGCTTTTATGGTCATTTTAAAGAGCCTAAATATTTTCTGTGAAAATTTTTCCTCCTCTTCAGGTAAGTCTGCCTTTAAACAAATAACTAATTGTTTATGAAGGAATGTCCTTTGTTATTAAATAATGGTCAAATTCTTCAGACAAACCAATCCTGGAAATCTTTTACAGCTGTTTTGCAATGTCCTTTCCTTTTTCTTTCAGCACAGTGTAGCATAGATAAATCAGTCTCACTTGTGCAGAAATTTAGACTGAAAACTGTCTGTTCCAGGTGCTGGCCAGTCTGCGGACTGTACGGAATAACTTTGCTGCATTAACGAATTTGCAAGATCGGGCACCCAGCAAGTGAGTGTCACATTTTGGCCACTGAATGTTTTGCACTGATACTTTTAGAATACAAATTAAGAATAACAATTATCTGCTACAGATTTCAGTCTGTGCCACCAAACCTACATACTGGATGAGTAATGAATTTATTAATCCCTTGAAGATGCTATACTTGATAGCTGAGACAATAGCCTCTTTGCCTACTAATTGCTCTTGCATTGCCATTGTTGCATAAACTTGGGTGTGGTTTTCTGTAATTTCTATGAAATTCAATAAATTAGTCATATGTCAAAGTTCATTCAAAGATGATCATTCAAGCAGAGTCTGAGACTTGCAAATCAACAAAAGGGAGCAGACAGCTACACTCTGAGCTACTTGCATGATCTAAACCTAGAACTCTGCCTAACTCATCCAAGATAACTACATCCCACCATCCCATCTCAAAAGTGAGACATTGTAATAATGATCTGTCTCCAGTCATGTCACAGCATCATAGTTAACATTAACCTTAGTTACACAGGCAAATTTTGTAGCATAGTCATGTTGCTCACCCAAAACATGCACCTTTAGAATTTAGAAGTAATTATCGTTCCAAAGACAGCTGCCTACCATTGCATATGCATTATCACTAAAAGATATTTCCAGCATCCTTGGTTGGAATATGCAGACCATAAGTGGCCGCTGCTTGCAGAAATGCCTATTCAACTGTGTCAGTCCAGCAACTTCTAGGTTTCTTCAGCAGGCAAAGCAGTTAGTTCACTGAGCTGTTTGCCATAAAGATTATTGTGAAAGGAATATGCAAAATAATGTGTGAAATACATATGCAAAATAATAGAGTGAAAAATAATCAGAGAATGTGGGAAGTGGATGCTTTGTTAGAATAATGATAACTATGTATATGAATCAAATGTCAAGCTACATATGAACTCTAGGTATGATTAAGTGGGTTTTTAATGAACTTGTAAATTCCTAAAATATTCCTCTCTTGGGATTCCCAATGTACAGAGAAGTTTCAGGGTCAGTTGTGATTTCCCTTTTACACTAGAAAGAAATATCTGTTCTAAATGAACTTCTTCTTTGGCAATGCCAGAGTATTCCAGTCCGTATATTCTGTTATATGGTTCAAGGATCCAGTAATCTGTGAGTTGTATCAGGCTTATACTTTTTCTTTCTTTTAAACAGACGATCACCAATGTGTAACCAACCATCAATTAACAAAGCAACTATAACAGGTAAGAAAAATTCATATGGCTAAAATCCCTCTGTGAAACCATCATGGGTTTCTAAATTTAATATTTATTTATAGAAATATCTCAGTGAAAAGTGCATTTTATTGTAATAATATTATATTATTTCTTATCCTTGTATCTTTATTATTAACGAGGATTTGAGTGATGTGGTGACTAATTGGTGACTTTTGGTATTCTATGATGTTAGCTTTCTGTCTTATTATCCTGGGTTTAATTTAAGTTCTTTCCCTTTTCTTTTTTTTCCTTTTATACCAGTGTGTGACTGTGTCATGATTACCTTAATTAGTAACATTTTTCAATGAACTATAGTGGAAAAAACTGTTATGAGGAATGCATCAGTCTTTCATTTGGGACACGAAGTTCTGTAGCTATACTGAGGCAAAGTCTTCACATTACAAATTCTTAGGCCATGAGAAGAAATTTTCAAAACTGACTTTTCTGATTTAGGACAGTATATTCTACTTCTGTAACACTGGTAGGTGCATAGGAAAATAATTCATTTGAAAAGACAGTATTATTTCTGAAGAAACATTATCTTGAAAACAGGACTGGCATTGTAATTTAGGTGAAAACTTAAGAAAATTTTATCCTCTGGCAATTTGTTTACTATTATGGCAACCAGGTCTTGGACATCTTTATAAGAAAACACTTTATTTGACCTGTATGATATATTTTTTATATCACATTAATTCATACAGTCAAAGTCTGTTGTCTTAATTGGAGCTAGAGCTACTGGAAAATAAGGCTCTTTCTTTGGTTCCAAGGGACTAACTTTAGAAAGGCTATGGTACAGTAAAATCTCTGACAGTAAAACAAAATATGATATCCAGAAGAGAAGATATGCATGCATGTGAATGCACAGCAAGCCTACCTTACATGCTCTCCCACAGCTGTTTGCCTGAGGTCAGCTGCTTTTCTCCAGCAGGAAAAGCTGCTCAGACAGCAGTACCCAAGACATACTCTGCTGGAAGATGCCATTGCTCTTTTTAAATTCTCCCCAATCTGAAGGTTTCCATCCAGTTAATCCTCAGAGTGCATGCTACATGTCAAAAGCAATAAATGGTCCAAAGTTTTCCTATTTAAAAGGAAGGTGGTGCAGTTGGTGCTGCAATTAATCTAGAAAATGCTTCTGTGTCAAGAAATATAAAGGAAACAAGAGAAGATGAAAAATAGTAAGGATAATTTAATTTAATTTAGTTTCATCTGATTTCTCAGAGATGCTGCTGGAATTGCTGTGCCCAAATTAAGCACTGAATTGCACGAGCTGGGGCCTGTGTGTATTGGCTATAAGTGGCAAAAAGACCTTAACAATACAGGGAAGATATTAAGCCACCATAAAGCATGAAGATGGCTACAATTCATTTTGACTATTGAATGCAAGCTGGACACTGTTTTGCCTGAACAAGTTGGCCCGTTCTTAGTCAATGACTGGTTTTGGCATTTCCATAGCAACAAATTACAATGCATAAGTGCAGAAGGATGCATAGGTGCTTTCTTTGGTTATATAAAATCCTAGTAAAAAATGTTGCACTACAGCACTATGACAAGAAGAAAGAGAGATTACACTCTTCTACCTCTTCACAGAAATAATTAAAAATGCTTTCAGGTGTTACTAAGCTTTACAAACTCTTCTTAGGAATGTTTGAATTATAGCTTGTGCAGATCCTTCCTTCCAAGAAATCCTCATGATCATTCTATTCTCAGAGTTCATATCATGGAGTATCCAGAACAATGCACCAGACAGGTAGAGCCTCATCACATCATCCAGATGCTCAGCTAGCAATCTCTGTGGGAACTGACTACCACCGTAACAAACTAGGTGACTGGAAGGCAGTGTGCCACTAAATTCTGTCAATCCAACTCAACACTTGCCTTTAAAAACAAAAGGCCTCTTTCAGACTCACATCCAAAGACTAATATTCTATTTAATATTAAACTAAAGTACTTGACACAATACATTGTAGCATTCAGAGTTGACTTATTTATCCTAGTATCTTGCATGGCTAGGCATTTAACTATCATCTATGCAACCCTATTGCTCTTTCGTATCTATAACATATCTAGACTTCTGTATTGCACACCAATATGAAATGAATCTTCAGTTTTTGCCTTCTCTGGCTTCTGGTACTCCTGACAGCCTTTAAGTGGCATCAAGTTTTGAAAATCATCAGGCAATTTGAAATGAAAAAGAAAAATGCTAAGGAAAAGATATGACAGATTCAACCAACCTGTGAGACAGAGACTGGACTCTTGTCTCTGCTTGGCACAGCAGCATTCTTCCACTTTCCTCTGAAGTGCCCCCATTTAACAGGTGAGATACCTTGGGGATGCAGAATGAAGACAGAGTGAGTAGCAGGCAGGATCCAGGAAAGACCAACTACGAAAAATTGCTCCAACCACCCACCTGTATTAGAACCAGTGCCTCCAGAAATGTACATAGGGTGTTAGTAATTGGAGATGCCTTGCTGAGAGGGACCAAAGCACCCATTTGTTGCTTAGACAATACCTCTAGAGAAGTTTTCTGCCTGCTGGGAGCTCACGTCTGTGATATCATGAAGAGGCTGTTGAGACTGGTAAAGTGTGTGAACTATCACCTGTTCCTATTATTCCAAGTAGGATCAAATGATGTAATGAGGTGACTCAGAAATATCAAAAGACTTTATGTCCCTCAGAACAATGTTAAAGAGACTGGGAGCACAGGCAGTGTTCTCCCTTACCCCTCTGGTGAAAGAACGGGGTTTGAGAAAAAGGAGATAAGGTGGACAGGTGAATGACTCGCTGCATAAGTGGTCTTGGCTGCTATAATCTTGGACATACCTTTGAGTAACCAGGCCTGTTGATAGCTGGTGGGGCTCAACCAACCAAGTGTGAGCAAAAGTGTCCTGGGCAATAAGCTGGATGGACGTATGAATGAAGTTTTAGACTAGATTTAGTGGGGGAAGGGTGTCATGTTCTAAGCACTCAAGAGGAGCCAGGTGCTGCTGAAGCATTGGGAAGCAACAGGAAAGTCCTGTGAACTGCCTCAAAGGAATTAGGGCAAGCTCCTCTACAAAGGAGATGCGGCCAATAGCCCAGCTGAAGTGCTTCTATACCAATGCACACAGCATGGTAGACAACCAGGAGAAGCTAGCTGGTAGCTGCTACCCAGATGGAAAACTATGACATGATTGCTGTCACAGAAACTTAATAGGATGAATTGCATGATTGGAGTGCTGTGGTTGATGGCTGTAAACTATTCAGAACAAACAGACAAGGAAGGAGAGGTGGGGGAGATGACTTCCATGCCAAAAATGGGATTGATTGCACAGAGCTCTCTTTGAAGAACAGCGATGCTCAGGTTGAGAGCTTGCGCATGAAAATTAGACACCAAGCCAAAAAAGGAAACTTTGTGGTGTCTACTAAAAGCCACCCAATCAAGAAGAAAAGGCTGAAGAAGAATTCTTTCTTCTTCTGCAGGAAGCTTCACATCACAGGACCTGATCCTGATAGGGGACTTCAACCACCTGGACATCTGCTGGAATAGTGGCACAGTGAACTGCAGGTTGTCCAGGAAACTACTGGAGTGAATGGAGGACAACTTCCTAGTACAGGTGATGGAGAGCCCATCCACAGGGGAGGCACTGCTGGACCTGCTGCTCACTAATGCTGAAGAATTTATCAGAGAAGCCAAGATTGGAGGTAGCTTGGGCTGCAGTGATCATGCCCTTGTGGAAATCTTAATCTTGAGGGGTACAGGATGAGTGAAAATTAGAGACAGGACCCTTAATCTCAGAAATACAAATTTTTGGCTGTTTCAGGTGCTAGTACCTGATATCCCTTGGGAAACTGCCCTCAGAGGCAAAGGAGTGAATGAGATCTGGGAGATCTTTAAAGACATTTTTCTTAGTTCCCCAGAGCTTTCAATCCCAATGTGCAAGCAGTCAGCATGGGGAGGCACCATGGAGAGGCAGCTTGGTTAAGTCAAGACCTCTTAGCCAAACTAAAACACAAACCCAAACTGCATAACCAGCAGAGGCAGGAATACATCCTGGGGAGATTATAGGGATATGGCCCAAGAGTGCAGGGAAGGGATTCGGAAAACCAGGGCACAACTGGAGCTGAACTTTGCTAGAGACATGAAAAATAGCAAGAAGGTTTTTTTCAGGTACATAGGTCAACCAAGTATGATGAAAAAAACTGTTCACCCTCCATGAGCAAAACAGGAGACCTGACTACAACCAACATGGATGAAGTACTCGACAACTTTTTGCATCAGTCTTCACTGACAAGTGCTTCAGCCACACCATCCAATTAATGGAATCCAAATGCAGGGGACTGGGAGAATGAAGTACTGCCAAGTAACTAGGACATCAGGTTTGAGACCATCTAAGTAACTTGAAGGTATACAAGTCCATGGGACCTGATGAGGTGCATCCAAGGGTCCTGAGGGAACTGGCAGATGAATTTGCCAAGCCATTCTCCATCATATTTGAGAAGCCAAGGCAGCCCAGTTAAGTTCCCAGTGACTGGAAAAGGGGAAACATAACATTCATTTTTAAAAATGGGAAAAAGGAATACCCAAGGAACTACAGGCAAGTCAGTCTGACATCTGTGCTGAGCCATATAATGGAGCAAATCCTCCTGGAAACTATGCTAAGGCACATGGAAAATGAGGAGGTGATTGGTGACAGCCAACATGACTTCACTAAGAGCCAATTGTACCTGACAAATTTGGTGGCGTTGTAAGATGAGGTTACAGCAGTCATGTATAATGGAAGAGCAACTAACATTGTCCACCTGTACTTGTGCAAAGCATTTGACACTGTACTGCATGACATCCTCATCTCTAAATTGGAGAGGCATGGATTTGATGGATGGACCACTCAGTGGATAAGGAATTGGCTGGATGGTTGCACACAAAGAATTGCAATCAGTGTCTCAATGTCCATCTGGAGACCAGTGATGAGTGGCATTCCTCAGGGATTGGTACTGGGACTGGTGCTGTTTAACATCTTCATCAGAAACATGGACAGTGGGATCAAGTGTGCCCTCAGCAAGCTTGCCAGCAACACCAAACTGTGTGGTGTGGTCAACATGCTAGAGGGTAGTGATGCTGTCTAGAAGGACCTTCACAGGCTTTAAAGGTAAATGCATTCAAACCTCATGAGGGTCAACAATGGCAAGTGCAAGATCCTGCTCCTGGGTTGGGGCAAACCTCAACATCAGTGCAGGCTGGGGGATGAAGAGATTAAGAGCAGCCCTGCAGAGAAGGACCTGGGGGTCATGATGGATGAAAAGCTGGATGTGACCCAGCAATGTGCACTCACAGCCCAGGAAGCCAACTACATCCTGGGCTGCATCAAAAGAAACATGTCCAGCAGGTTGAGGAAGGTGCTTCTGCCCCTCTAACTCTGCTCTGGTGATACCTCACCTGCAGTACTGCATCCAGATCTGGGGTTCTCAGCATAAGAAAGTCATGGACCTGCTTGAGCAAGTCCAGAGGTGTGCCACAAAGATGATCAGAGGGTTAGAGCACCTCCCCTATGAGGACAGGGTGAGAGATTTAGGGTTATTCAGCCCAGAGAAGAGAAGGCTTCAGGGACACTTTATTGTGACCTTCCAGTATTTAAAGGCAGCTGACAGGAAAGGTGGGGAGGAACTCTTTATCAGGGAGTGTAATGATAGGATGAGGGGGAACTGTTTGCTTAGAAAGGCTGTGGATGCCCTGTCCCTGAAAGTACTCGAGGACAGGCTGGATGGGGCTTTGAGTAACCTGATCCTAGTGGAAGCTGTCCCTGCAGGGGGTTTGAAATGAGATGTCTTTTAATGAGATGATCCCTTCCAGCCCAAGTCATTCTATGGTTCTGATTCTGTGAATTCAGATAGCAAAGAAAAAGAAACAGTTTTGTATTGTGCTATCCAGAGCAAATACAGATTTAGCTTGCAGTGAAATTTCTCCAGATGGTCCATGTGGTTCAGTAACCCATTAGCAACGCAGATGTCCTTTGTTTTATCTAGTTTCACCTATTCTGTTTGCAAAATGAGATCACAATTTTCCAACTAACTTTTGAACAAAGGACTGACAATAATCAGCTTCAGTTGAGTTGAACCAAACCGGAGGCCCACATTTTGTTTTTTTAAATGACCAATAATATTTTGCATAGTAAAACAGATTTGGAAAACAGCAATATTTGCATCAGACACCTTTTCAGTTAGTCATTAAAAGCCTTATGTAGGTCAGCGTAGCTGAAAGGAAAGTTATCTCATTTACAGCCTTCTTATACACAATAAAACGAAATCATATTACTTTTTGAGATACAGGGTACAAATTACCTTCAGAGTGAAATACATTCATAGGTCTCCTGCCCATAGTAAAAAACATATGCAGCAAACAGGCAGGGAATTGGAGAGACAGGAGTCTGTTCCCCACCCAGACTTTCACTCTCACTTTGTCACCTTCAGGGGTGAACTGACAGCTTCTTTCATTGAAAATGCAGAGTATGTGGGCATTTGATAGTCATAAATGGAAACTGTACTTGCTTACATTCTATGAAAAACTATCTCTCTCTGCCACAGCTTGTGCAGACCTGTAATGTGCTATAATA
>JANVCC010009942.1:1030368-1102820 GCA_025345505.1 Todiramphus chloris collaris | reverse complement strand
ATTATATTTTCCTCTTAAAAGGAATAGTATTTATGCTCCCAGTTCAGCCTCCTTCCTTGGGAAGGGAAAATGAAGAGGGTTTTTTTGACAGGATACACCTGTGAATTCTTTCTGCATCTTGACTTGTGGACCTCCAATTAATGTTGCAAAACTCTTCTAAATAAATGAGAGATTCCATATGAAATCTTTATCTAGTGCTCATTTAAGTTCAGTGGGTTTGTTAAACAGTGATTAACTTTCTTGAGGCAAAGCAGAAGGAAGAGGATTGACATGGTTTTGGACGACATAAGCTGCTCATTTATCACCTCATATTCAAGGAAGTGCATAAAACCAGGGTACAAAGTAGAATGCCCTCTTGATTACTGCACAGTACCATGGAAAAATCTGAAAATTTCAGGCGTTCTGTACAGTGGAAATATGAAAAACCTAAGAGTTTTCAGGATCACCTAAGATGTTTAAACAATGATTTTCCCTGACTGCAAAATTGTGGTTTATATTATGTCATTAAAAAATGCTAATTAACATGTATTGTGAAAAGATGCATTTTCCTCACTATTCTGTGCACTTTTTGTTTTGCACATCAACATTGATATCTGATAGTCAAATGTGTAAACTTTCATAAAACAGCAAGTTACTTAGAGAAGTACAATCATAGTTTAAAACACTCCTAGCAAGAACGTCCATGTAATTGAAACTAACCATCCGAATCAACAATTAGAAAATTACTGTAATTTTTTTGCAGTATGGAGGCTACAACACTTAGACCTTATGTATGATTTTTTTTATTTCTTAACAGTATGTTTTGGTGGAAACATGTGGTTAAGTTATTAATGGAGTCTAAAAGGCAGTGTAGAGCTGACCTCTGCTTGTAAGCTTCATCCAGCACTTGTTACTTTTCCTTAGGACTGTAGTGTCCTTGATTTTGAATTAAATACACACATTTTGGAACTAGTATAGTAATCAGTTTAAAAAGAAAGAATGAGAGTCATTATCAGTCTTCACACCAATAATCTGATATGCAACCTAACATAGAACTTTTCTTCTTACCTTTAAATTGGTCTCATATTTTGTTGCATCAGTAAAAGTTCCTATATCACCATTGCACCAAAACCTGTCCATTTTACTGGAAAGATAGGATGACAGCTTCATGTCCTTCCCCTTCTCCTTTCAGCCCAGCTCTGTCACTTATGATCACTGGTAGTTGAGAACTGTATATGACCTGTGGCTTCATTAGAGTGAAAGGTGGTTTGGTCTGTAGGACTGAGGTGGGAAGAATCACAAAGTAAAATAGGACTCCTGTCTATGTAATTTTTCCTGTTCCTGTTACAAAAGCAGTCCATCGGCTGATGAATATAGAAAATAAAAACTGTGCAGATGTGTCTTCTGGTACGCAGTCTGAGTGCACCTTCGTTTCATACTTCATCCAGCTTCTGACATCTCTGTTCAGTGATACATTATCTTATGCCCAAGAGAACATACAGATTTTAAATTAGATATCATTTCCATTAAGAGGTTACTGAGAAACTGGTCCATTAAAGCCTATTTCCTGAGGAACTGATTAAAAAGTAAGGCTACATTAAGATCACTCACCTAAATTCTGCTTTTGTTATAGGTAGGCTCCTAAGTAGGGAGCCTCAACAAAGTAGTGAATCAGAGCAGCCAGCAGATCAGGGTCAGACAACCCCGAAGAAAAGCAAGAATAACAGGTCTTCTTTTGTGGACTAGGGAGTTCTGCAGTTCACTCCACATGGTCTTTTGTTCATGTTCAGATAAAAGGAATAAATTACCCCAGGATTAGTGCTCACAATTTAGGACCTGCCGCTGAATATCTTCTCCTGGAGTGACCTCATACCAGGCAACAGGGACAGCCTCCCTTTTGCTCATTCTTTCTCTGATCTCACGCATTTTGCATTACATTCTGCAAAGTCACTCATCTTCAAGTGGAGGGAGTAATTCCAGGTCTGGTCATAGAAAAATACACTTGTACCCACTGCACTTTCTCAGGAACTGGGATAAAAAAATTCAAGAATCAGAAATGCCTAAAACTCATGCTTCTGCTCTCAAGCCAGGAGTTCTAACATACTTTTTTTTCCTATGTGTCTTGGTTTGAAAGACAGGTGTCTGCCAAGGAAGGCAGGAGCACCCCCCTTGGAATGGAAATGCAACCCCCTCCCCTGTGAATGCTTGTAATTTTGAAATTAAGGGGCTTTCAGGCAAAGATATGAGGAATAGAAAAAACAGTTCTTTACTAGGTATCTATATAACAAGACAAACAAACAACAATAACTACAGCAGTAACAGGAAAACAGCACAGGGAACCCAGTCCCAACCTCTCGGGGGCTCCCGGGGAGCAGGGAGGGCGCGATGGTCTCCCCGCCGCTCCGGAGCCAGCTCAGTCCCCACGTGGCAATGGCCGACGGAAAGCCTGTGTCACGAACCCCCTTGGGCAGCCGATTCGGTGTCCAGCAGGATCCCCGGGAGACAGCAGGGGTAGGAGGAAAGACCGGAAACGAAAAGCAGGGACGACCTCTTTCCAAGCTGATCACGGTGTCCAGAGGATCCTCGGTAGGCAGCAGGGAGAGCAGGAGACGCAGTGGGGAGAATTCTCTGCACCACGAGGGCAGCTTCTCTTCCTCGAATGCAGGGAGCAAACCAAGTGAGAGCCTCAGGGGCTCCACCCAACCCCCTTTTTTTTCGGCAGGCTGGACCCCTCCCCCTGTGGCCAGGTCCTTTTGTGTCTCTTAAGTACAGCCGTTTACCTCCCTGACAAACAAGTATGGAAAAAATTCTTTAAGACAAGAGGGAAAACAGAATAACTCCACAAAACCCCAACACTATGGTAGGTGACTTGACTCAGAAAACATTTGATGGTGGTATCTGGGAAGTATTGAAGTAACTGGTCAGTGTAGAAATAACAAGTGGGCACACCTTAGGTGTATATTCAGACATGCCCCTGTGTTTCATGCTTCCAATTGACTGGCTCCATATATCAAATTCCTCTGAACAGCCACAGGCTTTCTTTACAGTCAGGGAAGGCAGGAAGATGTCTCAGACAATACAAGTGCTCTGCAGAAGCCCTGACCTAGGCAAGACCTTGAGAGTCATCCAAAAGGCATTACATTGGTGTTACTAATCACTATTCATAGAAGAGACACCAGCAGTGGGGAGCCTAACATAGTCTCAGATATTGTAAGGTATTTCCCAGCAGAAACCTGTCAAGGAAGATTTGCAACAAGGAATTTATCAGACTTGCTTCTGGGACTTCAGAGGAAATGACAGCAGGCACTCAAAGAGCCAGTATGTCTTACTGGAGAGCTTTCACCTGGAATGTTAAAAGCACTGGGGTATGACTTCTTTAAAATTTTCTGACCAAATAGAAGCCATAGTACAGAGGCAAGTTTGCACAGCTATATGACTCTTGTTTTCTGATAAAAGAACTGGAAAGTTTTGGGGTTTGTATCATAGCGCTTAATCATCTTGCAGTTAAGAAGAGTCAGCTCCATCTTGTGTAAGGGCAGGCTTTTTTGTACCAGGAATGTCTTGATTTTATCTTCATTATGATGATATTCTGAATTAATGAAGCAAGCTGTGTCCACATGCGTAAGGTTTTAGTTGATACTAAATATTAAAAATTATTCCCAGATATTTATATTAAAATGCTAGTAGAAAATTGCCAATCTGTTATTCTTTCCCTATGCAGTACTTATATTTATCTTTGAAAGCATAAATTAAATACTAATTTGAAATAATTTTAAGACAGATAAAAAAATGAAGATGATAGACAATAAAGTAGGCTTTCTTAAATAATAGGAAAAATATAATATATAGGAAATATATAGTAATATAATATATAGGAAAAATATAATATTTCTTTCCTTAAAAATAATGAAAAAGGTAGGATTACATCTGAGTGAGTGATTTTCACTACTAAATAAGTTACCACTATGCTCAAGAAACATCAAATAACTCAGCAATGTGTTACAGAACTGAATACTGGATTAGCAAGCATTTTAAAATTCCCCTTGTATTAATTAAGCCACATGCTAGTGCCTTGCTTAGCGGACATACTGTAGGAACCATTGACTAAATAGTCTTTGATTGAAGGAGTGAAAAGCTGACTAGGGAAAAAAAAAAACAAAACCAAACCCCACAAAAAACCAAAACCAAAACAAAAAACCACAAAAAACCAACAACAACAACAAAACCCAGGAAAAGCTCAGTGGCAAAGAAATGAAGGAGAAAATCAGCAAAAAGCTTGACATGGTCTGTCTACCTGAGCTAACTAAATGTTATCAGTGGAATACTGAAAGATCTGACAGATGATGGGAAGCAGCTAATAGGAGAAAAAGCAACATTCTTTTGGGGAAAAGTCTTTAATAATGTTGTTGTTAGTATTAATATTACTGGCCTTGAATCCCATTTCTTAAAGGGAAAATACAGAATCATAATTTTGGGAAGGTTTCTTTCTTTTTAATAGGGGTTTGGCAAAATGAAACAGCAGCAATGGCAGATGAATCCCCCATCCAAAACCACTTTTTATAATTTTGTCCTTCTGTTTCATAAACAAAAAAGTATTTGTATGATCTATTTTAGTATTTCAATGGTGGAAATACTTTTCTTATGCAGTCTGTTCCTGGTTTTTTTTTTCGTGAATCTCAAAACTTTTTTTAACATATCAGATAAAAAAGTCTTTTTGAATCTTATCATTCCTATCTAATCTTCAACTCTAAAAATCTATTGGATAAAAGAGGTGGGCAGTGAAGGATTAGTGCTAAAGCAATCTATGTCTTTGAAGTTCAAGACAATTTTTTCATTGAAATGGGAAGCAGGTGACATATCCTACATCTATGCCTTTCACACAAGAAAGCCATAGTCAGGTGGTGAAAACACACTTCCACTATTTGGAAATGTATCTAAGCATGTTACTTATCAGCCCTTGATTTTCACGGTAAGATATTGTGAAACCAAAATGTGATTTCCTTGCTCCTGATAACTCTCACTCTTTTTTGATGAGTAAAACCTGAACCTGCAGCACATATGAGTGTATTACAAGACTTTTCTCTGGTCTAATGCAGTTCTACCCTCCTTGCAGATTTATACTTCCTTTGAATTCCATGTTTCACCACCTTCCCTGTTTGGCTGATTTGTTCTTTAGGAGGTACTGGTGGCAGTATGATACAATGCAGTGATAAACCATAGTGGGAGAGACACTAGGAAGACAAAGGATCCTTGTGGCCTCAATACACATTCTAAAGAAACGCGCAATTCTGTTCCACAAATGCTATTGTCTAAACATATCCACTGGAACCAGAGTTGATGCTCAAAGGAGTAAATGCTTCTTCAACAAATAATATGTGTTTGTTGTAAGACTTCATATGTTGAAATACTTGTCAGTCCTACATTGAAATGTGTTGTGTCCAAAGATGATGTTAGTCTTGTCTACAAAATAGAGTATAAAAATAGCACAGATTTTCCAATCATCTCTTTGAAGATTGGTTGTTAAATAAGTATTTCTACTACAAAGTACAGGTAGGTTTACTGACAGACATTTTTTTTTTGAAAACTGTATGTTTTGGTGGTTCTGTGAGAGGCTGGTACTACAGGCATTCTTTTCAAGCACAGCACAGTCCTACAGAGGTGGATTATAAAACATGTATTAGAAACACATTTCCTTTTACAAAATAAAAAAGGTTGACAACAGTATTCTCAATAATAAAATTTCATAGAATAACATCAAAATATAATAATATAAAACTATAATAAAGTTTTCACATTAACTACACTTCTTTGACTAAAGGTAACAATTCAACCCAGATGAAAAATTAAAATATACCATAAAATACCTTTCTTCCAATAATATGTTAAATGTTGCCTTCCAGAGGCAGTAAGTCAGCAACAAATGACAACAGTTTTCTTTCATAGTTGGGAAGTCAAAGAAGGCCACTTGACTTTTTTATGTTCTGCATAGTTTCTCCAGGTCTGCAGTGCACACAGATGCACTCATTCTACTTCATTTTAAACTGCTTAGTTGAGAGACATCCTCAAACTTCAACTCAATTGGTTTAAAAATTAATCATTCTTCTTTTTAATTGCCTATGACTTAACTACTTTAAGCCTTGTTTCAGAAAACATGAGTCATGTGTTTCAGAAGACTTGAGGCATGTATTTAGGACCCATAGATCTAAAAGGGACACAGCTATGGTTCAACATGCATTTTTGAGCAAAAGAATAAGTTTATGTAATTCCTGAACTACATTACCCACTTTTTTCCTCTCGCTGCTCCGTACAATGTGTTCTCAAATTGTATTTTCAGGCACAGGGTGAAATAATCAAGGAACCAAACAGACTGAAGAATATTATTATTACAGATTAATGTCATTTTTTACATTTCTTCAGCAATTTGCAGAGGGTGGAAAAGGCTTCTGTTAAATCAGAGAATCTTGCTAAAAATTGCATGTTTGCTTTTTCTTAATTTCAAATTATTTTTCCTTCAACATATTCCCTTTAAACAAAGAAAATCTCTATTTTCATCTCTTCTCCTTATGCCTACTTTTATTTCATGTAGTTTTTTCTCCTACTCTTCTTATGACGATTTATAATCTGTCCTGTTTTCATGTATTTAAATGTCTTTATGTTTTTCTTTTAATGCAATCCTGCAATATGTGATCATATATTTATGTTGTATTATCTTTATTTTCCTTCACCTCTTTACAAAACAAAAGCAGCAGCCAAAAAAAGAAAAAAAAAATTCTTAGATGCATAGACTTAGAGAGATTAGAATACTCTGGGCCTCCATGGAAAAACTTGACAAAATTGATCATATATAAGCATTTATAAAAGCAGAACTGGACCCACCTTTACAATTTTAATTATAATACTTGATTCAGTTATGCTTCAATGCATTTTAATCTATTAAATAACAGTACTTCTTAAATCAACATTCATCACTTCAGGCTTTTTAATTATTTTAGAACTGTTGTTTAACAAGGATTATTTCTATCTGTTGGGTAATAAACTCACTTAGAACATTCTCCTTTTTTGCCTTGTGTGGAGTTTATGCCAGTGCTATTGTTTCACTGTTTCTAAACAGAAAATTATTAATATTAAATGCCTTATAAACTTTATTCTATGAAAAATAAGGAATTTATTAATGCGTGCTCAAATATTCCCTGTAACAAAGCCCAGTATTTCATCAGATGGATATTTTATTTTTTGAGTTATTGATTATCTCACCATCTGGCAATGCTTAGATGAAGTTATTTGGAAGGTAGTTTTAATATTTCAGTACAGAGCTTTCCTGGTGCATCCTAAGGCAGCCTTGCAAATGAGGAGGACTGCAAGCCATGTAGATATACCCGAGCTCACTATATGCAGACAGTGGGTACCAAGAGGAATGAAGGACGAAGGTGTGCCTTTCATCTAGCTGAGTAAGAATCCAAGTGAAGTCCCAGGCCAAAGCCCACAGTTCCACAGCTTCACGGTTATCAGATTAAAGCTGGTTTAGCTATATCTGCTCATGCTATGGTCACATCCCCCATGCCAGTGACTTTAACCAAAACATGTGTAAAGTTCAAACTATCTACTTCCCTATTACACAAGATTGCTTCTAGAAGTTCTCAAACTTGGCTATGTGTTGTGTTGCTAGTGGGCGGACTGTTACCAGGTGTCAGTCAGGCTCACTAAAAACTGCTTTAGTTTATGTAAGTGGCATAGTAAGCTAAAGCATGAACTGTTTCATAGAAATTCAGCTCCTCACATCTAATCAGTCATTTAATGTGAAGTTTTCAGCAGAGGAAGAAGATTTAGGAAATAGGGTTCTTAAGTTCATTCTCTCCATATAGTCTGTTGTGATAGCTGAGGCAGAAAACAGGAATTGTTCTTCTAAAGTGTGTGTGTGGGGGGAACAATTCTGCTTACTATACTTTTCTGTAAAGGTTTTCTCATGAAAAGAATAGTATTCATGATACTTACATAGTTATTATGTCTATCTGACTGTATTTTAAGACTATAATTTCCACTTCTTGCCATTACAAAGACTTCTGTAATGCAAAAAGGTATCTTCAGTGTTACTAACACTTTGGAAATGTGTAGCTAAGAGTAAATGTCAGGCTTTCCTGTGAAATGGAAATGTTATCACAACAGACTGTAGTCCATCAGAAGTGTAAATGGGAATGGAATTTCTAGGCTACTCCTCAGGTAAAGAGGAACAGTTGTAATTATGTGTTTGTATGCTAGCTGAATGTATCAAAAATACCCAGCTACAAAATTACACTTGAGGAAATACGTATAATCTGGCTACTAATCATGGGAAAAAAAAAAACCAAAACCCTGCTTTCTAACTTTACAATGGCTTGACTTTTACTTTTTACTATATTGATATTCCATCCTAGTACAGTGTATATAGTAACTTTGTATATGTAGGTATCTGCCAGGTCAAAAATGTTCAATATCTTCTAATATTAGACTCAGTGTTACAATTCTATTTTTAAATACACTAATAACAGTCTATTTTATAATCTTGGGGACATGGGCATCTACAAGGCGGACTTTCACAGGTAGCATCTCTACCCAAGTGGCAATGTCTTTCCACTCAGTCCACTCAGCAGTAGCCCAGATTGGTTTTCCCCTACGCTGCCAGTTTGCCTTTTTCTACCTTTCCAGCCAGCCCCACAGGGCGTTGGCTACCATCCATGAATCAGTGTAGAGGTATAGCTTTGGCCACTTCTCTCTTTCAGCAATGTCCAGGGCTAATTGGACGGCTTTGAGTTCAGAAAGATGACTCGACCCACCTTCTCCCTTGGTAGCTTGTGCAACTTGTCATGTCGAGCTCCATAGAGCAGCTTTCCATTTCCGGCTAGCACCTACAATTCAGCAGGAACCACCAGTGAAGAGGGCATATCATCTTTCACTCTGGTAGCTTGTTATATGGTGGGCTTCCTCGGCACGCGTCACTTGCTCCTCCTTCAGAAGATAATCCAAAAGTCTCACCTTCAAGACAGTTCATAATTATCTTCGAGATCCCAGGGCGATGTGGGTTTCCAATACGGGCGCGCTGTGTGATGAGGGCAATCCATTTGATCCAAGTAGTGTCAGTGGCATGATGCGTGGAAGGAACCTTTCCCTTAAACATCCACCCCAGCACCGGTAGTCGGGTTGCCAGGAGGAGTTATGCCTCTGTGCCAGTTACTTCGGAGGCAGCTTGGACTCCTTCATAGGCAGCCAAGATTTCTTTCTCTGTTGGGGTGTAGTTGGCTTCAGACCCTTTGTAGCTTTGGCTCCAGAATCCCAGTGGTCGTCCCCGAGTCTCACCAGGCACCTTCTGCCAAAGGCTCCAGGACAGACCCTTGTTCCCAGCTGCACAGTAGAGTATGTTCTACGCCTCTGGTCCCATCCAGACTGGGCCAAGGCCTACTGCATGAGCAATTTCCTGCTTGATCTGGGTGAAGGCTTGTTGTTGTTCAGGGCCCCAGTGGAAAACATTCTTCTTGCGGGTAACCAGGTACAGAGGGCTCACGATCTGGCTGTACTCAGGAATGTGCATCCTCCAAAAGCCAATGGCACCAAGGAAAGATTGCGTTTCCTTCTTGTTAGTGGGTGGAGACATTGCGGTGACCTTATTAACAACCTCAGTGGGAATCTGACACCATCTGTCTTGCCACTTTACCCCCAGGAACTGGATCTCTCGGGCAGGTCCCTTGACTTTGCTCTTTTTGATGGCGAAGCCGGCTTTCAGGAGAATCTGGATGATCTTCTCTCCTTTCTCAAATACCTCTGTTGCCGTGTTCCCCCACACAACAATGTCGTCGATGTACTGCAGATGTTCTGGAGCCTCACCCTTTTCCAGTGCAGTCTGGATCAGTCCATGGCAGATGGTGGGACTGTGCTTCCACCCCTGGGGCAGTCGGTTCCAGGTGTACTGCACGCCCCTCCAGGTGAAGGCAAACTGAGGCCTGCATTCTGCTGCCAGAGAAATGGAGAAAAAAGCATTGGCAATGTCAATAGTGGCATGCCACTTCGCTTCTTTGGACTCCAGCTCGTACTGGAGCTCCAGCATGTCCGGCACAGCAGCGTTCAGGGGTGGAGTCATTTCATTCAAAGCACGATAGTCCACTGTCAATCTCCATTCTCCATCAGACTTGCGCACAGGCCAAATGGGGCTGTTGAAGGGTGAGTGGGCTTTGCTGACCACCCCTTGGCTCTCCAGCTCACGGATCATCTTGTGGATGGGGATCACGGCATCTCGATTTGTGCGGTACTGCCGGTGGTGCACTGTCAAGGTGGCAATTGGCACTGGCTGCTCTTCCACCTTCAGGAGCCCAACTGCAGAAGGATTCTTTGATAGTCCAGGCAGAGTGTTCAATTGCTTAATGCCCTCTGCCTCCACAGCAGCTATCCCAAATGCCCACCTGAGTCCTTTTGGGTCTTTGTAATAGCCGCTCCGGAGGAAGTCTATGCCCAGAATACACGGGGCCTCTGGGCCAGTCAAAATTGGATGTTTCTGCCACTCCTACCCAGCCAGGCTCACCTCAGCTTCCACCACGGTCAGCTGCTGTGATCCTCCGGTCACCCCAGCAATGGAAACCGATTCTGCCCCCACATGTTCCGAGGGCATTAAAGTACATTGGGCACCAGTATCAACTAAAGCTTCATATTTCTGTGGCTCTGATGTGCCAGGCCATCTGATCCACACTGTCCAGAAAACACGATTCTCCCGTACCTCTTCCTGGCCAGAGGCAGGGCCCCTCTAGGCCTGGTTATCATTCCTTCCCTGAGCATATGTGCAGAAGGTTCCTTCTAGGGGATCTGACATATCTTCCTCCCTTCTGTAGTACCTGGCAGCTTGGTCACAGGAGGCTGAGGCCACTTTCACTCTGGCAGAACCCCTTTGGTTAGTGTTTTCTCTTTTGAGTTCACGCACCCGTGCTGCCAGAACAGAAGTGGGTTTCCTATCCCATCTTCTCATGTCTTCCCCATGGTCACACAGAAAGAACCACAGCTCAGCTCATGGGGTGTACCCTCTCTCTCTAGCTGGGGGACGTCGAGCTCTGACTCTGGGGTCTGTGACTCGCACTGGTGCCACCCAGGAAAAACTCTTCCTTACCTCCTCCACAATCTCCTCCTTGAGGTCCCTAACCACAGCAGAGACCTGAGCCTTCACTGGGCCATTGACCATACTCTCGTAATACCTGAACCTGTTGGCAATGAAGCCCGCTGTTTCCCGGTTGTCCTCAGCATTAATGGTTGCAGGGAAGGTGGCGTATTGCGGTGGCCCTAGTCTTGCCAGGCTCTACAACATCTGCCTTGTGCACCTGACTTGGTCGGGGTCATTATCATGTTGTCCATCCCTCCCAAAGAGTACCTCTAATACTGCCACTTCTCTTAGCTGTTGGATCGCTTCCTCGAGTGTCTTCCACTGCATTTTATGATGGTACTCCTGCATTCTCTCTCTATGAACAAACCTTTCTCTCACACTCATGAAAAGCCGCTCCCAGAGAGAAAGGGGCCCTGGCTCCCTCACAAATACCTGATCTACACCAGGGTCCTGGGTCAGGGATCCCAAATACCTCTCTTCACCCCCATCCAGTTGCACGCCTTTGCCCATAAGGTCCCAAACCCGAAGTAACCAGGTTGTATAAGCCTCACGCCCCCGTCGCACAATGTCTTTTCGCAGATTACGGAGGCTGTCATACGACAGGGACTCAGTGATGATTTCAGGCTCTGGCTCTCCTGCTGGTTGTGAGGGCCCTGGTTCCCCATCATCATTAACTGGGCATGCTGATTTGGTCTTACACTTCCTCCTCTGCACAGGGGCAGCTGCTGCTGGCTGGGGCTGCCCTTGTGGTTCAGCTGGAACCTGGATGGTTGTAACATTTGTGGGTTCCACTGCTGCACCACCAGGGTCCCCCTCTTTTTGGGGCAGGAAGAGGGTTTCCCATCACCTGGGGAGGTGTATTCCCTCAGCATCTCATGCATCTCCTTCATCAGTACCACTAATGAACTTGAGTGGTCCATTTCTGAGGTAGGCTGCGGGGCAGGGTCTCTAGTCGCTGGGGCAGTGTCAGGTTCTGGGGCAGCACTCCTAGCCTCTGGGGTGGGTGCCTGGGCAGTTATCCAAGCCGATCTGAATGCTAAATAGAGCAGGACTATCAACAACATTTGGCTAGTATCTAGAGGAAATCTAAACCCTTCAAAAGCCGGTGGGGTAGGCCCAAAGAACGGGAAAGGTTGGGAGAAAAATTCCCACTGTGTTATTTCCTCACAGAAAGTACCATTTTTCATATATCCCCAGAAACATACGCTTAGTGTATGATAACCCTTTATCCATGTGCCCACACTCCAGAGGAACATGAAAACCCATGAATCCCTCACTTTATCAACCCACTGTGCAAACTGGATAACAGCCACAGTGACCTTAGTCAGGGGATCCATGTTTAGAAAAGGAGCTGCAAAGGGGAGGAACACAGCCACAGCCACGTGCCATGTGAACCGGGGCAGGCCAGACCACATGGTGCCACCGAACAAGTTTGCAATATCCATCACACACAATTAGATTACCCGGGAACTTTTTTCACTCTTTCCTCTCAATGCCCTCGAGCCCCACGTTGGGCGCCAAAATCTGTCTTGGTTTGAAAGACAGGTGTCTGCTAAGGAAGGCAGGATCCCCCCCCTTGGAATGGAAATGCAACCCCCTCCCCTCCGAATGCTTGTAATTTTAAATTAAGGGTCTTTCAGGCAAAGATATGAGGAATAGGAATAACAGTTCTTTACTAAATATATATAACAGGACAAACAAACAACAATAACTACGGCAGTAACAGGAAAACAGCACAGGGAAGCCAGTCCCAACCTCTCGGGGGCTCCCGGGGAGCAGGGAGGGCGCGATGGTTTCCCTGCCTCTCTGGAGCCAGCTCAGTCCCCACGTGGCAATGGCCGATGGAAAGCCCGCGTCACGAACCCCCTTGGGCAGCCGATTCGGTGTCCAGCAGGATCCTCGGGAGACAGCAGGGGTAGGAGAAAAAACAGGAGACAAAAAGCAGGGATGACCTCTTTCCAAGCTGATCCCGGTGTCCAGAGGATCCTCGGTAGGCAGCAGGGAGAGCAGGAGACGCAGTGGGGAGAATTCTCTGCACCACGAGGGCAGCTTCTCCTCCTCAAATGCAGGGAGCAAACCAAGTGAGAGCCCCAGGGGCTCCACCCAACCCCCTTTATTCGGCAGGCTGGACCCCTCCCCCTGTGGCCAGGTCCTTTTGTGTCTCTTAAGTATGGCCATTTATCTCCCTGACAAACAAGTATGGAAAAATTCTTTAAGACAAGAAGGAAAACAGAATAACTTCCCAAAACCCCAACATTCAGGTAGGGTGTTCAGTTGCCTAATGCCCTCTGCCTCCACAGCAGCTATTCCAAATGCCCACCAAAGTCCTTTTGGGTCTTTGTAATAGCTGCTCCAGAGGAAGTCTATGCCCAGAATACATGGGGCTTTTGGGACAGTCACAATGGGATGTTTCTGCCACTCGTTCCGAGTCAGGTTCACCTCAGCTTCCACCAGGGTCAACTGCTGTGATACCCCAGTCACCCCAGCAATCGAAATAGATTCTGCCCCCACATGTCCCGGTGGAATTAAAGTACATTGGGTACCAGTATCAACTAATGCTTTGTATTTCTGTGGCTCTGATGTGCCAGGCCATTGGATCCGCACTATGCAAAAAACCCAATTCTCCCATGCCTCTTCCTGGCCACGGAGGGCTACAAGGATGATTAAGGGACTGGAGCACATGCCTTATGAGGAGAGGCTGAGACACCTGGGGCTCTTTAGTCTGGAAAAGAGAAGACTGAGAGGGGATTTGATAAGTAACAGAATCACAAAATCACAGTGTTAGGGGTTGAAAGGGACTTGGAGATCTTCGAGTTCAACCGCCCTGCCAGGGCAGGATCATATCATCTACCCTACAACCTAGTCTACCATGCAACCTAATCTACCCTACAACCTAATCTACCCTAACACAGGTCACTCAGGAATGCATCCAGGTGAATTTTGAAAATCTCCAGAGAAGGAGACTCCACAACCTCTCTGGGCAGCCTGTTCCAATGCTCTGTGACCCTTACTGTAAAGAAGTTCCTCCTCATGTTAGGGTGGAACCTCTTGTGCTCCAGCTTATATCCATTCCCCCTAGTCCTATCACAAGGCACGAATGAGAAGAGGCTTTCCCTTTCCTCTTGACACTTAGCCCTCATATATTTATAAACATTTATCAAATCCCCTCTCAGTCTTCTCTTTTCCAGACTAAAGAGCCCCAGGTGTCTCAGCCTCTCCTCATAAGGCATGTGCTCCAGTCCCTTAATCATCCTTGTAGCCCTCTGTTGGACTCTCTCAAGCAGATCCCTGTCTCTCTTGAACTGGGGAGCCCAGAACTGGACACAATACTCCAGGTGAGGTCTCACCAGTGCAGAGTAGAGGGGGAGGAGAACCTCCTTCGATCTGCTGGACACGCTCCTCTTGATACACCCTAGGATACCATTGGCCCTCTTGGCCACAAGGGCACATTGCTGCTCCATGGAGAACTTGTCCACCAGGACTCCCAAGTCTTTCTCCACAAGACTGCTCTTCAGCAGATCACCTCCCAGTCTGTACTGGTGTAATTTATTATTCTTACCTAGATGCAGGACTCTACATTTATCCTTGTTAAACCTCATTTGGTTCTGCCCTGCCCAGTTCTCCAACCTGTCCAAGTCTCGCTGGATGGCTGCACAGCTTTCAGGTGTATCTGCCAATACTCTCAGTTTTGTGTCATCAGCAAACTTGATGAGCAGACACTCTGTCCTGTCATCAATGTCATTGATAAAGATGTTGAACAGGACCGGACCCAGCACTGATCCCTGGGGGACTCCACTGGTTACAGTTCTCCAGCTGGATTTGGCACCATTGACCACCACTCTCTGGACTTTATTTTCCAACCAGTTACTAATCCATCTTACTACCTGCTCTTCTATCCCATACTTCCCAAGCTTCTCCACAAGGATGTTATGGGAGACTGCGTCAAAAGCCTTGCTAAGGTCAAGATAGACTATATCCACTGGTCTCCCTGCATCTAGCCATCCAGTTACAATATCATAGAAGGCTATTAGATTAGTCAAGCATGACTTCCCCTTGGTAAATCCATGTTGACTACTGATAACCTTCTTATCTTCCATGTGCCTAGAGATAACCTCCAGAATGAGCATCTCCATTATCTTTCCAGGGATGGAGGTAAGACTGACTGGTCTGTAGTTTTCTGGAATTTCTTTCCTGCCCTTTTTGAAGACTGGAGTGACATTGGCTTTCCTCCAGTCCTCCAGCACCACCATGATTTTTCAAAAATGATGGAGAGTGGCAGGGCAATAACATCAGCCAATTCGCTCAGCACTCTTGGGTGCATCTCATCAGGGCCCATGGACTTATGCATATTCAACTTGCGTAACTGGTCCTTAACCCAGTCTTCATTGACCACTGGAGAGTCATCCTTCCCCCAGGCTTTCTCCCCTTCAACCAGGGACTGGTGTTCACAGGGGCTGGTCTTAGAAGACAAGACTGAAGCAAAGAAGGTGTTGAGCAACTCTGCCTTCTCTGCATCCTCAGTTATTAAGAATGCTTTCTCATTCAGCAGTGGCCCCACACTTTCCTTGTTCTTCCTCTTGGCACTTACGTATTTAAAGAAACTTTTCTTATTCTCTTTTACTTGACTCACCAACTTAAGCTCTAAGAGGGCTTTGGCCTTCCTTATTGCCCTCCTACATGCCCTGACTACTTCTCTATAATTTTCCCAACCGACCAGTCCTTTTTTCCATGAACTGTATAGTGCTTTCTTCCTTGAAATCTCCTTCAAAAGTTCCCTGCTCATCCATGTGGGTCTCCTAGTATGCCTTCCAAATTTTTCCTCAAGGGAATACATCTATCCTGGTCCTGAAGAAACTGTTTTTTAAAAATTAACCAACTTTCTTGGGCTCCTTTACCCTCCAGAGTACTAGCCCATGGCATTCCAGCAAGTAGATCTTTGAAGAGTTCAAAGTCAGCCCTGTGGAAGTCCAGAGTTGCAGTCCTACTTACTGCTCTAGTTCCCCCTTGTTTAATGTTAAACTCTATCATATCATGATCACTATCACCCAGGCTATTCCCAACCCTAAAGTCTCCAAACAGTCCTTCTTTATTAGTTAATACAAGATCCAACAGTGCACCCTTCCTTGTTGGTTCATCCATGACCTGCATCAGAAAGTTGTCATCTATGAACTGCAAGAGCTTTTTGGACTGGGTAGGCCTGGCTGTATGGGCTTTCCAACAGATATCAGGGTGATTGAAGTCACCCATGACTACCAGGGAGGGTGTTCTAGAGGCCACTTCCAGTTGACTGTAGAAGCCTTCGTCAACACCTTCTTCTTGGTTTGGTGGCCTGTAGTAGACACCCAGAACAATTTTATTCCCTTTTCCATGTCCCTTGACTTTTACCCATAAGCTTTCAACCTGTTCTACCTCCCCTTCTGGATAGAACCTAATACATTTTAGTTGCTCTCGCATGTAGAGAGCAATTATATAATTATATGAGGGCTAAGTGTCAAGAGGAATGGGACAGCCTCTTCTCACTTGTGCCTTGTGATAGGACTAGGGGGAATGGATATAAGCTGGAGCACAAGAGGTTCCACCTTAACATGAGGAGGAACTTCTTTACAGTAAGGGTCACAGAGCATTGGAACAGGCTGCCCAGAGAGGTTGTGGAGTCTCCTTCTCTGGAGATTTTCAAAATTCACCTGGATGCGTTCCTGAGTGACCTGTGTTAGGGTAGATTAGGTTGTAGGGTGGATTAGGTTGTATGGTAGACTAGGTTGTAGGGTAGATTATATGATCCTGCCCTGGCAGGGGGGTTGAACTCGAAGATCTCCAAGTCCCTTTCAATCCCTAACACTCTGTGATTTTGTGATTCCATCCCATTTTCTCATGTCTTCCCCATGGTTGCACAGAAAGAACCACAGATCAGCTCATGGGGTGTACCCTCTCTCTCTAGCTGGGGGACGTCAGGCTCTGGGGTCTGTGACTTGCACTGGTGCCACATAGGAACTGCTCTTCCTTACCTCCTCCACAATCTCCTCCTTGAGGTCCCTAACCCCAGCAGAGACATGAGCCTTCACTGGGCCATTGACCATACTCTCGTAATACCTGAACCTGTTGGCAATGAAGCCCGCTGTTTCCCGGTTGTCCTCAGCATTAATGGTTGCAGGGAAGGTGGCGTATTGCGGTGGCCCTAGTCTTGCCAGGCTCTACAACATCTGCCTTGTGCACCTGACTTGGTCGGGGTCATTATCATGTTGTCCATCCCTCCCAAAGAGTACCTCTAATACTGCCACTTCTTTTAGCTGTTGGATCGCTTCCTCGAGTGTCTTCCACTGCATTTTATGATGGTACTCCTTCATTCTCTATGAACAAACTTCTCTCTCACACTCATGAAAAGCCGCTCCCAGAGAGAAAGGGGCCCTGACTCCCTCACAAATACCTGATCTACACCCGGGTCCTGGGTCAGGGATCCCAAATACCTCTCTTCACCACCATCCCGTTGCACACCTTTGCCCATAAGGTCCCAAACCCGAAGTAACCAGGTTGTATAAGCCTCACGCCCTTGTCACACAATGTCTTTTCGCAGATTACGGAGGCTGTCGTATGACAGGGACTCAGTGATGATTTCAGGCTCTGGCTCTCCTGCTGGTTGTGAGGTCCCTGGTTCCCCATCATCATTAACTGGGCATGCTGATTTGGTCTTATACCTTCTTTACTGCACAAGGGCGACTGCTGCTAGCTGGGGCTGCCCTTGTGGTTCAGCTGGAACCTAGACAATTGTAACATCTGTGGGTTCCACTACTGCACCATCAGTCTCCCCCTCTTCGAGGCAGGGAGAGGGTTTTCCATCATCTGGGGAGATGTATTCCCTCAGCATCTGGCCCATCTCACGCATCTCCTTCACCAGTACCACTACCCAACTTGGGTGGTCTGTTTCTGAGGTGGGCTGTGGGGCAGGGTCAGGCTGTGGGGCAAGGTCTCTAGTCTCTAGGGCCGTGTCAGGTTCTGGGGCATCACCCCGAGACTCTGGGGGAGGCACCTGGGCAGTTATCCAAGTCAATCTTAGCTTATCTCTGAATGCTAAATAGAGTAGGTCTATCAACATTTGGTTAGTATCTAGGGGAAATCTAAACCCTTCGAAAGACGGTGGTGTAGGCCCAAAGAACTGGTTGAAAGGTTGTGACAAAAGTTCCCACGGTGTTATTTCCTCACAGAAGGTGTATATTTTTAATATAGCCCCAGAAACATATGCTTAGTGTGTGATAGCCCTTTATCCATGTGCCCACATTCCAGAGGAAGTTAAAAACCCATGAATTCCTTACCATATCAACCCATAGTGCAAACTGGATAACAGCCACGGTAGCCTTAGTCAGGGGACCCATGTTTAGATAAGGAGCTGCAAAGGGGAGAAATACAACCACGACCACGTGCCACCGAAACCTGGGTAAGCTAGACCACATGGTGCTGCCAAACGAGGTTTCCATATTCAGTACACAAAACTAGATTACACAGGAACAGTTATTCCTTTTTAACCCTTTTCTCTCAAAGCCCTCCAGCCCCACTTTGGGCACCAAAATGTGTCTTGGTTTGAAAGACAGGTGTCTGCTAAGGAAGGCAGGAGCCCCCCTTGGAATGGCAAATGCAGCCCCCTCCCCTCTGAATGCTTATAATTTTGAAATTAAGGGGCTTTCAGACAAAGATATGAGGAATAGAAATAACTGTTCTTTACATATATGTATGTAAAACAAGACAAACGATCAACAATAACTATGGTAGTAACAACAAACAGAGCCAGGACCCAGTGCCAACCTCTCTCGGCTGCAAGCACTCTCCCCTTTGGTGCAGTTCCACTCACAGCCGGCAGGGCGGCAGGCGGCTCCCGGTGAGCAGGGAGGGTGCGATGATGTCCCCGCGCCTGCAGGGGCGCTCCGGAGCCAGCTCAGTCCTCAAGTGGCCATGGCCAACGAAAAGCTCGCTTCATAGATCCCCTGGGCAGCTGATCCCGGTGCCCAGCAGGATCCCCGGGAGACAGAAGGGGTAGAAGGAGAAGCAGTGGGGACGACTTCTCTCCACCACAAGGACAGCTTTTCTCTCCCCCGAATGCAGGGACAAAAAACCAAGAGAAGGATGGGCTCCACCCAACCCTTTTTATTAGGCAGCTCGCTGGACCCCTCCCCCTGTGGCAAGGCCTTTTGTCTCTCTTAAGTACCCTTAAGTACAGCAATTTATCTCCTCGTAACAAGTACGGGAAAATTCTTTAAGAGAAAAAGGAAAACAAAAGAACTCCCCAAACCCCAATATTGATATAGTCAACTTTGTCAAATAATGAGCACGTATATAATGTCTGTATATTGCTTCCTCCACCAATTACATCCTGCACAAATTACTAAGTCTAGAGCATGGTTATCACTTAATATAAGTGCCCTAGAAGAATTTATATATATATATATCTGGATGTTGAATATTTATGCTGTGTTACACAGTTGGAACTATAAAAACAGTAACAGAGGTAATGGCTTCAGGTGGACCTTCTGTGTGAACATGTCAAAATACTAAAGTTGTTACACTGTCGTATTTTGTCATCTGATTAAACTGGTCATGACTTATTGATATGGGCTGAAGTCTGAAGTACAGTAAATATCTTAGTATTAGACAAACTGTCAAATTGCAGCTTATGATACACTTTTTAAAAGGGAATTTTTCAGTATTTCTGAAGATGATTGAGTCTTGACTGTTGTCACCACTGATTTAACAAGAGAAGCCTTGTTTACTGGGTTAGAGATGATTCATATATGAAAACATTCCCAGACTTAAGGAAAATGTCAATATTTCATTGTCATTTTATTGTCAGTACTACTGTACCACCAAGGAATCCCAGGACTAGGCTAGGGCTTATACTGATAAACTGTAACTGTTTAGCAATATAACTGGTGATCTATGCTCCTTTGTTTTGAAAAAGGAATGAGGTGATGGATTATGAGGGGGGGAGGGGAAATGTTGACAGTATTATTTGGCATGAGAAACAGGGGACCTAACAAGAGCAGCAGTCTGACGCAAGGTTTTGTATGTGTCACATCAATGGAGAATTCAAAGACAAAATTTCAATTAAAGTGATAAGGCAGCTTTTTGACATATAGGTAAGATCCTGCATGTGTGAAAGCAAGGTAGGAGAACTGCAAATGTATCAGTTTAAAGGTACAGTGAGGGAAAATAGTGTCTCAGCTGAATGAAGAATGAGACTGGGACTAGACTTTAAGTACTTAAAACCTAATGTAAATACCGTATTATTGTCACACTGGAAAAGAAGTAGTTGGAATGGGGGTGCCATGAACGTGAACACACAAAGACTGACAAGTTGCATAGTTCAGATCGATATCCATATTTTCCTGGAGTTTTACATCTATTGTGTTCTCTATTATCTTGATAGAAGTTGTCATTTGGGTCATGTCAGCTGGCACCTCCATTTGTCAGGTCCTGCTGCCATGTGGCACCTGCTGGGTATCTTCTTTCTCAAGTTCTGAAATTATTTCTAAGAAGCATCCAATAATCATGTTACTTTGTACCTTAATGATGCTCTTTTTACTTTTACTGCAATTGTACTGATTTTTACAGTGACAGAAGGCAAAGTAGGCAAGTTATATGCTGTAGATGTTCTCTGAACAGCATAACACATATTCATTAGAGGAGATACTTATTTTCCAGATTTGCCTGTGCAAGTCTGAATTATTAGGTTCTTCAAATCAATGCTAGCAACATGAGAAGCAAAAACAATAGGTTTTAAAGCTTGAGGTGCGTTACATTTAATCAATATAAACAATAATATCTAGGGTCCTGCCTGCAATATCTTGAGGAAAATTAGAAAGCTCATGCCTCATTATTAGCCAGTTGTACAGTTTCAAGTTCTTTGGTGACTTCATGTAAAAAATAAGGCTGTGCCATCATAAAATGGTGCTCACTTTGAATTCAAGAAAACTGTAAGAATAAAATCATCATGTTTAATTTTTATTAGTGACTTCTGATAGTGGTAGAATACTAGAGTACCTAGTAAATAATGCTTGGTTTTGCATGATTTCCAGTAAAAGAAATAATAGCAAATCAGGGTGTGAAATAAAAGCATAGTATACAGGTTTTGGAATTATTTTCCATAAGATAATTGAATAGGTCAGAAAATACTCAGCAGTGAAAAATTGTTAGGCACCCAATAAAGTTGTCATAGACAGTTTTATAAAGGTCACATATCCATTTAACTTGGTTATAAAATAACAAAACACTTTTTTTTCAAGGTACTTTATCTGAACATTGAAAATACAACTGAAGGAAAACATACAGTCAATAATATCTCTTTGTTCCATTAATGTTATGTGCAAGGTACTATGTTAACTGCAACAAAAATGTCCTTTTGTGTCAATGAATTCTAGTATCAAAATAGACCAAAAAAAAATACTTGAATACACATACAGAGTAATAGCTTAAAAAAAATTAATAAGCGTCCTGCCCTGGGTACTGCTTTATTTGTTTCTTTGGTTTTTTATTTATTTCTTCATTTAATTGTATGGGGAAAACACAGTCCTTTCTTTTGAACTTTGGATAAATGTGCTTCATTCCACTGCCTGTATCTTGTTCTCTGTGGGCCTGACATAAAACTGCTAGATGACATCACTGCAAAACTCTAGTTTAAATTTTATTGCTAGTGCATTACCTTTGTTTATATTTGAACTTAGCACTGTCTTTGAAGTCTACTGACATTATATATCTTGTCTCCCTTTCTCTTTCAAGTTTCTTGCCAGAGGATGTTGGCTCACATTATTCTTCACTTCATTAGTGTCATAATAGTTGTGGGATTATTTTTAATTATATTGCAGTATGCCGTGGTTTGTAAGGAATCTTTCACAGAGTGGAGGAGGCACCATGTAAAATCAGAAAAGTATATTTGTGATATAGTTTCTCTCTGTTTGATTATAGTCTGCTTAATGAATAAATTGAGCAGAAATAGCCTTCTGTGAAAGCCTTGATTTGTGCATGGTGTGGCAGGAGTGCAGGAACTTGAAGAATAGCTTATACTTCTTTGGTGAGAATTTGTATTTCAGTCTTTCATCAAAAGAAAGGTTAAATAATGGAAGTTAAGATCCTTTGTCTAGAGTTAGATCTGGGCTGGCCACTAGAGGACTGACTGATGCTGTCTGTTAACCCCTCTCTCTCTTCTCAAAATGGAAGAGAAGGGGAATAAAGAGAGGGACATATGGATTGGAAAAGAAAACTAAAACAGCTTTAATGAAAATGTTCCTAATAAAATGGTATATATAAAAATATATATATAAAAAAAGTATTGACCTCACACCCCCTGATGGCAATAATGCTGTGGCACTGACGCTGTGGAGCCGGCACCAGGCAAGTCCCAGACTGGACTGAGCAGCAGAGAGAAACTGGATTCAAGAGCCAGATTCTGATACTGGATTCCAGAACACATGGATTGGGATCAAAGGCAGAACAGACAGAATCTTCCTCAGATACCAGCCACTGAAGAAGAAAGGTTGACCCTTGTAATCCCTCAGCTTTATACTGAATATGACATATTCAGCAAGAATCCCTTGCTGGTCAGTTTAGGGTCACCTGTCCTGGCTGCTCATCCCCACAGGTGCAGCCTTTTCCTCTCTGCGCCCCCAACATGGTACACAGGATTTAGCAGTGACCTTGGTCTGCAGAGGAGCAAGTACAAGCCTTTCTGCACACCAGTCCTTGGCAGTAACTATAAATATTGAGCATTTTCACTGCTAGAAACAGATATGCCTGAAAATCTGCTGTTACCTTTGGAAGTGCAGTTAATTAGAAGAGACTTAGCTGAAAAGTACAATCACTGGAAAGTATTATTTCCATTCTTGTTCAAACCAGGACAATCCTTTTACACAGAATTATCATTGAGGCTAGAATAGACCTCTGCGATCAAGTCCAGCCTAAGACTTAACACCATGACACCTAGCTAGACTATATCACTAAGTGCCACATCCAATCTTTCCTTAACCACCACTAGGGATTGCAACTCCACCATCTCCCTGGGCATTCCATTACAATGTTTAATGACCCTTTCCATAAAGAACTGCTTCCTAATATCTAACCTAAACTTCCCCTGGCGCAGCTTCAGGCCATGTCCTATTGTCCTGTCAATGGATGCCTGGGAGAAGAGTCCAGCCCCCACCTGCCTACAACTACCTTTCAGCATACTTATAATTGAGGTAAAGGAGAAATTGTTAAACTCAGAATACACTACTCATGGATGTTTATGGAGGTTTGTAGTTATGTGTTTATTCAAAGGAGGCTTATACACTGAGACATGACAGGGCAGACTCTGAATTTATGTGTGCAGGTGCACAGTGATAAACTACTCTAATAACAGATGTTTAAGTGACAGTGTGTGGCAAGGGTTTGATTCTTCTCCGACATCCCACCACTGACTGGCTTCACACACTTTGTTGCTGCAGATGGGGTGAATCTGGGTAAGTGTTTCTGAATGTTTATGCTTATGCTTATTAGACACTTTAACCAAGTGTCATTATATTGGTGTATTTATAGTGATAAAAAAATGCTAATCTGTACAGATGGTGCAGTGCTTCTCAATGGGGATTTGTAAGCTAGAGTAGTGCAGTGAAATCTTTTGTAATTTATGTGTAGGGAGTATAAACTAATGGACCATGTAAAAAGCAGGAATAAAATATAGTAAGAGAATTCTAAACTTGGTGCTGAATTTTGCATCAATTAGAGCTGTCATTTCAGTTTAATGCTAAAAGGAAGCTACTGTTAAAGATACTAGATGAATTATTTATCATCTAAAATAGTAAATAGAAGTAATCTGAATTATTTCAAATAATGAATAAACTAAAACTGCTCTCACCTGTGTTAAAGCAAGAGAGAAACTGAGTGAATTGAAAAGTCTGGGAAGATTAACCATGGTCTTGTTTCAGGATATTCCCAAATGTGAGGATTTAAGGAAGTACAGTCCCTGGTTCCAAGGAACACCTGGAGTCTGATTTTATGCTCCACTGTTGAGTTCAGTGTGCTTTTACCTATACAACACTCAGTGCCTGTTTAAGTGATATATTACAAAAGTGCAGTTTATATTTAAATATAAAAACAGGTGTTAGCAAATATTAGTAATTTTGCTGAAATAAATTTAATCGGTTTCTCATTAAATGATAATTCAGAATTTAGGTAACATATTACAAAACTGAGAAAATATTACAAAACTGAAAATATTTACTATCTTTTTTTGCACTTTGAATTTTTCTATGGAACAACAGAGAGTGGGCTTCCTTTACATGCTTTTCTTTCAGCATCTACCTGCTGTGTTACATTTGGCTGCACAGTCCAGAGCTTTTATTGTGTTAGTTGTATTGATTAAAAGCTTGTCATCTTGATGTCCTTGCTTTCCTAGTAATGTTTTATTTTCTGCCAGAGCTAAATGCACAATCCCCTGCAAAATTATCTGTGTGACACCCATGTGTTTCTTTTCTTTGCCCAAACTTTCCATTTTTTCAGGCCTGACACAGGACTGCTGGCCAATGACTCTATCGTAAGCCACTGATTGTGTTTATATCACCAAGCTGTGGCCTTTGTTAGCACACAGGCAGCTCAACATGTATATCATATTCCTTCTGAATGCAACAGAGATTGCCTTTCTTCTAAAATTCTCTTCCCTCAGGAATTCTGTCTTCCACTTAACCATTTGGCTAACATCAAAGTTTTTCTTATGATAAGCAAGCAGATTTTGATTCTTTAATTTGATTCCCTAGCTGCCTCAACTGGAAAGCTCTTATATTCTTATTTATTGTGGCATATATAAATGGAATACTTACTCTCTTCCCAAGCATAACTTTTTTCTCTTTTGGGTACACTGAAGACTGTCATTCAAATACCATAGCCCTTGGTGGTGGTGTTATGGAACACTTGAGTTACATACATCTTTATTTTCTCTGAGAGCCTGTTGTCATCACCATATTAAATTAAACCGCAAGTCAAATTTTATGCCAAAATGATTCTTGTGTAACTGAAGCTGCAAGTCAAATTGTGCCCCAAAATGATTCTTGTCTTATGAAGGAAAATAGAGGATTTTGAAAGTATCAGTATACCTGTATTTGATTTTTTTCATTTAATGTAATTCATATTTGCCATTGACTCATTTTATTACTGTATAGTATAACAAGAAGTCATTATTAGACTGACAAGCATCATAAAATTAACTAAACTGAATTTTTAACTATTGTTTTTTACAAAGAGCTATACCGATAATACCTCTGAGTAGATGAATGCTACTCAATTTGAAATCCTACTTGCCGCAAAAGGTTGAGTATTTTTTCCACTTCATCTGTAAGGATATATCGAATTTATGGCTAGGTTCCTTTAATGTGGTAGTACTCCATATGTGAATGATGAGGAGCTGGAAGGCATGATGAGGATGCTTGTCATGAATAATTGGCTTCTGCATTGTGGAACAGCTCAAATATTGTGAGTATTGCAGTATGTTATTTGGGTGTGCATATTGCCGGTAGTTCAAAACATTTTATTGGTCTGCAGTGGCAAGCTAAACTTCCTCTTGGCTGGCTCCTTACATGTTTATTAAACAAGATACATGCATCACTTGAGAAAGGAATTGTCATTTCCACCTATAGTCTTGGATTTCTTTAAAATGAATGGAAATCAATGTGAGTTGTTTTTCTTTCCATTAACTTTTTTAATGATCGTCATATTCTGCCAATCATTCTTACTACTTTCTGTTAAATCTAAAAACCTATTTTACAGAGGTTGATGGAAAAGTAGTTGTGGTGCACTATGTTGATTGCTAAAAGAATTGTTAGATCCTGATATGCATGCTGTTTGTTAAACTTCAGAAATGTCCTCAAAAGCAGGCTTGTGCTAGTTCAGATTTTTGATCAGTAACATGTGGAGACATTAGACTTTGGTCAGTTGAATCTGTCTTGTCTCACAATGTTTTTTATATGCTTCTCCCACTCTTGATCCATACATATTCTTTTAGACTGTGCTATGATATTTTTCTCCTTCAATATGAGGGGATGGGAGAGAGTTTATTTCACCTACTCCTCAAAATAGATCTCAAATACTTCAAACTTTTTAGGTCTTTACCTATCCACAGTCAAAGTTGGCAACTGTCTAAGCTAAATCACATTTTAAGTAATGATACCAAGATTTATTGTCATCTGCTTTGAAGATAAATCATTTAAAGAACCATCCTGAGTATCTCTACTTTTGTAACATGAAGATTAACCAATTTTCATTGATTTAAAAAATATTCATACAGCAACCAAGAGCCTAGTGTTCAGCAATTGTTCCCCCAATGCTGTAAATTTCACTTAAAGTGCAGAGTTGCACTTTAATATGAATCTGTTTTTTGCAAGCCTGAAAAAAAAAAGTCACTAGTATTTTATCAGTCAAATTATGTATTCTTAAATTCTAATGGTTTTTGCTGGTGTATGGTCTTTCCACTGAAACTGCATTTCCACATACTTCGGCCAGGTTGACAGTATTGAGAGATCTATACTCTGTCCCAAGCCATTCTTTCCTATCCTGGGGCCATCTCCTCATCTATGCCAGTACTATCGTTTATGAAGGCACAGAATAATCTTGTGAGAATTATCCAGGTTAAAAAATAACTGTTTTCAGAGTTGTTGCAACAAGGTCCTCTGTTCTATATCACCATGTATCCCCAAAGGAAGGGGACACAGATGGCTAACTGTGTTTGCAGTTATCAGAGGAAGGACAGGACAACCTGTGCCAGCATCACCACCAGGAACCAATAGTGTGGAACTGTCCCTTCAATCCTGCTCTTTTAATTTCCCAGATGTTCAAGTGTTATTTTGTTTATTGGCAATGATATACTAACACATTTGATCAAGAATAAGTAGCTGATATATTTTGGTTTTCCATTCAAAACAACACTTCAGTCAAAAATGAATGATTTTTAAAATTATTGCTTTTCCATGTTATGAATTAGGCCAAGCTCTCAACAAGGCAAATTATGTTGGTTTCACTGCAGTCTTCACACTTAGGTTTTGTTTTGTCATGAAACACCTGACCCCAAAAGAAGTAAGGAGTTGTGTCTAGAGTTTTACAGAGCAGAAATTCTGTAGGAGAAATAACTGTTGCAGGAGGGAAAAAATGTGCCACTCTGACGACGGAAAGATGCTTGTGGTCTGGCTTCACTGAGCCTAACCAGAGAAGGAAATCAGATTGTCTGATTTTGTACACTGTACTTCCTACCATGAGCTCTCCAGCATACAGCACACCACCATGTTATCTACCATCCTGTAAATCCATGTGCCAAGTGCACCAGGGCAGCCAAGGCTGCAGTTCACCACTCACCTGCACCCAGAAAGCATGGCCACCAGTGCTGAACCAAGAACAGGGATTCTGCCAAGCTTGTGGCATAAATCCCATCTGTCCTTCCCCATTGAACATCCTGACATCACAAAAACAAGATGCAAGGATGTCAGTTATGTGTGCCACAACATGATAGATGTAGTCTTCCTACAGAGGGGGCAGTCACTGCATGATCCTGCATAATCAGTGCATGACCTTTCACAAGGCAAGGAGGTCAAGTCTTTTCAATAGCTAATCTCTTAGGGCTTGATGTCACAAGATTTAACATTTTTTTTAAAAATTAAAATTGCAGCCCTGTTTAAACTGGGACAAGTTGGTACATCCAGCACTCAGCCATGGGCTGATCTGCTTTGTAGAGCTGATTCCCTTGTTTTTTCTGATTTTTTTGGTTTTACTTAAAAAAAATAAATATATTGTTTGTTTGTTTTTAAATTAAAATAAAAAATTGGAGGTAATTATTTCCTAAGGAAATAATCATACAATTTGTAAAAAGGTACTATAATTCTCTTACAAAACATCAGTATTTTATTTTCTTTGTGAAACACATTTTGTGTTGACAGTGAACCATTTTAAGGAATGTGTTCTTATGAGATAACTTTGCAGATTATGTTTAACACTCATTTTTATCTTACACAGTTCCTTACCTTGACCACTTGTCTAATCTCACAGGAACACATTGCTTGTCATGTTTGCTTGACAAATTTTACGTATTTATTTATCTTCTTACTCATAGTTTGAACTGAGTTTTCTTTGTATATTTTACTATATTTGTGTAAACAAATGCAAGCTGTGGGTCACAACCTCAGCTGCAATAAACCAATGTGCTACTATTAAAATAACTGATACCTACCTATTGGCGAAGATGTAGCCCTTTGTTTTCCCATTGCAGACAGAAACATTTATGTTTTAGAGGATGTTAAAACTATAGCTATGAATATAAAACATTCTTCTTGCCTTAAACAAGCAAGGTCCTTCTTTACACTACACCAAGTGAATTGTAAAGCAGAACACTGTTCTGTGCTTAAGGTTACAAAATCCATTAAGACAAAGGTGTGATTTTGAGAGCTACATTAGTTATGTCACAGAGGTTAAGAGAGTTTACTTAATAATCAGAGCCTGATATAGTATTCCTTATGACAGAAGGTTCAGCTACTTTGCTTGTACTAGCTTGCTATGAGTTTTTTTTCTACTAAGTAAACATTCCTTATGAAATAATCAATCTTGAATGTCAACAGTCTGAAATTCCCTGCAAAGGTATGATATACAATTTTCCAGATGGTACAAGAAGCAGCTCTGCACACTTAATGTGCACTGTATTTCTGATGGGACCTTTAGCATGAATTCTTTATTGCACAAATATCCAGCTGAGCCTAAGCGAGTGGAAATGAAAGGATCCACATATTTTCCTTGAAGCTTCCACTTCCTCTTACTTTTGGAGATACACTGACTGCAAGTCTTTCTTTCATTCATGTATTGCATGAGCTTCCTTTGCAACTAAAAGGATACCATGCATTTTTGGGTTACCCTCACGGGAATTTACTTGCATTTCCCTCTTTCTGGATAAATGTCACTGACCCATCACTCACCATCACCTTGTTCTTAATCTGTTCTTTCACTGTCTTCATATCTCCTGTTATAAAGTATCTACCAGTTCATGCAGTAGCTGATTTTAAACTATTGCTTTCCTCTTGTACAATATTCAGTCTCTCTCCCTTAAAAATTAGCAGTAGTGCATTCTTGCCCATGTTTGAAGATGAACTGAAATCCCTAAAATATAGAAGACAAATAATACATTTTAAATTTTCATTTATCATAATTTCCAATACCTACATTTTAACTGAAAATATTTTAAAATGTCTGTTCTTTCCTGACAAAATTTGGAAGACTTGTGTTTCCTTTCTGTGGACTGATTTCATCAGTAATGTGCAGAGGAACTCTGCTCCATTCATCTGCTGATAGTCTGATTGTTGCATAGGAAAAATGCTATTGTCTGCCAGAATTCAAGATGGTTTCTTTTGGTTTGTAGTGCATTCACCAGAAGTGTTTAAGTTCATGCATGAATGTTGTTTCTGGGACTAAGACAGTCGGTCATTTTTTTCTTCCTTTAAAAACATAAATAAAATGTTGGATTACTTCCATGGTTCAATTTTGTGTTTTATTTTTACATCATATTGTGGTTCTTTTTCCATTTCTGCTTTAATTTTTACTTTTTAGAGGTTCTTTGTCATTTATATTATCCTCTGCAAAGTGTTTTTGATCTGTTGTTGGAAACATGATCTATACAAATATTGTATTACTTTGTTTCATACTTTTGGTACAGAAGCAAGGGCTGCCAAGGTTGAGAGTGACATCTCATCAACAGCCTTTCAGTAACCACTGTGAGAAGCAGAGGCCAGTAATTCCTCTCTGCTTTCTACAACTCCTTTAAAAATTATAAGGTTTTTTTTTCAATTTATTCCACTTGATTATCAGGTGAGAAGATTCTTTAGGAGCTTCATTCACTCATACCTTAAATTAGAATTTGAGTTACATATTTGGATTTCTTTTTTCATTTAAAAGCTGTATTTCGTACAATGGCTCTACCATCTGTTCTTTATGAGTGGTTTGTGACTTCTCAGCATCAATAACACAAAAATGGCTTAGGTGGTCAGTACAGAAAGTACAGCCAGCTCCTGCATTTTCTTATTATCTGTTACTTGAAAGGATTGACTTGTATCATAACCACACATCTCTAATACTAAATGCATTAGTACATGGTGAAAATACTGTGTTTTCTTAGGATTTACTATCCTCATGGAAATAAAAATGTTGTTGCATGTCCCATATTTTCTCGTGTTTGTCTTTACCATATTTTATCTGCTTGTAAATTCTAAGATCACTTTTCTCCCTAACTGTGACTAGTAACTTCTGTGAAGGAAGTCTCTCTGTGAGAACTCAGAGTAAAGCTGAGCACTCTCTGTGTGTGTATCATCACCATGATCAATATTTTCACAGAAGCATGTACACCCATTTAGGGTACTGACATTGGATTTTATAAGGGGAAGAAAGAAAAAGAAAGGTTATGCAGTACTCTTATTGATTTCATTTGGCAAAAATGAAAATAACTATTGAGAATTTTTACAATGACATTAAAAAACTCCAATGACCACATGAAATTATTAGATAAAAAACCTTTAATCAGGTTTTTTTTTCAGGCTTATCAGTGCTTGGTCTTATGTGGATTTATTTCTAATTTCCTTTGTTTCTAATAGATACAACTTCCAGTGGAAATCTTCCTTACCAGTGCTTAGCCCTATCTCTTCTTTGAAGCTTCTGTATGCACTACAGGTATAGTGAGCATACTCTATTCATTCAGTAGAAGCATTAATAAAGATTTCCCCTTTAGTTGGTGACTTATTTTCAAGACACTATTATGTTTAAAATCTGTACACCTCTGCTAGGTCTGGTTGAAGTCGACCATGAGATTTAAACAGAGGCAGATGTCATGGTTTGAGTGAGAACAGAACTAATTCTGTTCAGTGATTTTACTTTTCAGCTTAGTTCTTCTAACTAACTACACTTTCTGAAATTAGCAGCATGTTTTCGCAGGCAGTGTCTGCTTCTGGCAGTGTCTGCTTCTAGCAGTGATAACACCTAACATTTAGAGTTAGTTCCAAGGTTTGGAATGCAGACCAAGGCCACTGCTAGATCTTGTGTACCACATCAGGGGGTGCAGAAAATAAAAGGCCACACCTGCAGGGAGAAGTGGATATAACAGGTGACCCTAAACTGACCAACAAGGTATTGCATCACATATACATCATATTTGCTATAAAGCTGAAGGATTGAGAGGGTCAAGCCTCTTCTCGGATTAGTTCAGGTCCTCTTCTGGTTTCTTCTTCAATGGCCATCATCCAAGGAGGACTCTGTCCATTCTGACTTCAATCCTGATCTCTGTGTTCCTGAATCCAGCATGAGAATCCAGCTCCTGAACATAGTTCCTATCTGGTGCTGGGCCCAGTCTGGGACGTTCCTGTGCCTGCTCCACAGCATAGTGGTGATGGTGGTGTAATTGCCATTGTAAGGGTTGGGTTCAATACTGATTTTGTATATAATAGTATATATTCGATTTTTATTACTATTATTTTCATTTCCTTTTCTAATTGCTAAATCTCTCTCCCTTATTCCCTTTCTCTTCCCCTTTGGGAACGGAGGAGAGATTATCAGAGACCATCTGTTATAGCTCTAGTGGGCTGCCCTGACCCTGAACAGTGACAGCAGACATCCAAAAAGAAAAGATGTAGGATGGTTTGTGAATCAAAAAAATATTTTTCATTTTACAGGTAATTCTGTAACTCTTTAAATGTAATCTCAGATTTAACCAAAAATTATTCTATCGATATAGATTAATTATGCAAGAGAGAAAATAGTCTTAATAGTTCTGAATAAATAGCTGTACAATAATATATATATCAGAGATTTTACAGTGTTGCACAAACAACTTTGAAGTAAAGCTACCAATGTTCATTGTGTCATGTTGTGAAAAGTTTTCTGTTAAATAAATATAACAAGTGTAGTTGTTCTCAGTCTGAATTTGTGAGACTTGAGAACTAGGGAACACTGCTTTCTTTTTGAGCTTTTAGGGAAATGCAACTATTAAAGCCATAGGCAGATAGCCGGTTTCAGGGTCTCATCACAGAAGTTACTATAGACTGATAAAAATTACTGCCCAGATTTTTTTCACAGTGAAGTAATTTCTCTGTGTGTCTTATAATATGCTTCAGACAAAATGAGCTAATTTATCTCAGCCCAGCAATTTCAACAGCTTAAGCTGTGTTAGCTCTTCTTGTTTCAAGCATATGAGCTCTCTGAAACTTTTTCTACCAGCAATATGGTGACATTAGTAATTTATAGCAATGAGCTATTGCTGAGCAGACTTAGGCTGAGACGGAACAGAACATTTCTCCATGGTCCATGTTTGTGCACCAGGTAAATTGATACAGATTTTGGAAGGACAAATGTGCTCAGGTGCATAAAAATGTTTATAAACATGATAGCTCTAGGAAAGTATAACTAGCACAGAAAAAAAAGTAATTATATAACAATATAGATATATAGAATATAAAAATGCTAATGAATTAAAACTAATTAATTAAAACAAATATTACAAAATACAAAAATGCCAATGAAGGTGCAATAAATAAAGGTTTGTGAGAACCTTTTACCAGGAAAGTTGATGGAGCAGATTATCATGAGTTCTTTTACACAGCACATGCAGGACAAGCAGGTGATCAGGCCCAGTCAGCATGGGTTTATGAAGGGCAGGTCCTGTTTAACAAACCTGATCTGCTTCTATGACAGGGTGACCCACTTGCTGGATGAAAGCAAGGCTGTGGATGTTGTCTATCTTGACTTTAGTAAGGCGTTTGACACTGTTTCCTACAGCGTTCTATTAGAGAAATTGACTGCTCTTGGCTTGGGTGGGCATACACTTTCCTGGGTGAAAAACTGGTTAGATGGACAAGTCCAAAGAGTTGTGGTCAATGGAGTTAAATCCAGTTGGTGGCCAGTCATGAGTGGCGTCCTCCAGGGCTCAGTACTGTGGCCACTCTGTTTAACATCATCACTGATTTGATGAGGCGATAGAGTGCATCCTTGGTAAATTTGCAGATGACATCAAGCTATGTGGAAGTGTCTATCTCTATGAAGGGATATAGATAAGCTGGATTGCTACATGAAAGCCAGTTTCATGAGTTTCAATAAGGCCAAATGCTGGGTCCTGCACTTGGGCCACAACAACCCCCAGCAGAGCTGCAGGCTTGAGGAGGAGTGGCTGGAGATCTGCCAGGCAGAGAAAGACCTGGGGGTATTGATTGACAGCCAGCTGAACATGTGCCAGCAGTGTGCCCAGGTGGCCAAGAAGGCCAACAGCATCCTGGCCTGTATCAGAAATAGTGTAGTCAGCAGGAGCAGGGAGGTGATCATTCCTCTGTACTTGGCTTTGGTGAGGTCACACCTTGAATACTGGGTCCAGTTTTGGGCTCCTCTCTACAAGAAGGACATTGAAGTACTGGAGAGGGTACAGAGGTGGGCTACAAAGCTAATAAAAGGTTTGGAGCATGTGTCTTATGAGGAAAGGCTGAAGGATCTGGGGCTGTTTAGCCTTGAGAAAAGAAGGCTGAGGGGAGACCTTATCGATCTCTACAACTACCTGAAGGGAAGTTGTAGCAAGGTGGGAGTTGGTCTGTTCTCCCTGGTGACAAGTGATTGAACAAGAGGAAATGGCCTGAAGTTGAACCAGGGGAAGTTCAGGCTGGATAGTAGGAAGCGTTTATTTCCAGAAAGGCTTGCCAGGCATTGGAATGGCCTGTCCAGGGAGGTGGTGGAGTCACCATCCCTGGAAGTGTTAAAGAGCCAGTTATAAGGTGTTCTTAGGGACATCGTTTAGTGGTTTTTGATAGGGCTAGGAACAAGGACTTGATGATCTTGAATGTCTCTTCCAGCTGAAACTATTCTATGATTCTACCAACCTGTTTAGCAATATTTACTCTTGAGAGCTGTCTGCTGTTCTGAATCTCTGTTGAGACTTTTTCCTGTTGTTTTATAAACTTCTCTTGTTCCTAAACAAGACTTGAAGAAACTGAGCTGTACTAAAACTTCCTGTGACCTGAGCACCATATCATAGAAAACTTTCTGTAACATGGAAATTTGCTAAATAGATTATGGGAGGGGAAAAAAAAAAAAAAAACCAAAAACGCAAACCAAAAAAACCCAACAACAACCAAAACAACCAAAAACCAACCAACCACAAAACCACCAAAAACCTAAATGAAAAAAAACCACAGTACTCATTAGCCTGGGCATAGTGTCACTTGTTTTCTCAAACTACACACATAAATCTAATTACTTTAAAATTAGCTAAAGTGCTATGAAGAATTAGTAAGTTTGAAACTGATTCTGGTTCTGAAAGTGATCTTTTGAAGCTGGTTCTAACTGATGACTAAGCAAGCTTTGCCAGACAGAATAAGACCATTTTAAAAGAAATTTTGAACTTATCAGGTCTTGAAGGAAATGTAGAATCATGCTGGGTCACATCAACATAGTGTGTTCAGGAACATTCAACAGGAGAAGATACTCCTAAATCAGGAGCTGGTGTCCATTCCTCTAAATCAACACTAAGCTACAATAGTAGGCAATCACATGGCTGGCAACTTAAAAGATTACATTTGTCAAGATATGAGGTTGGAGTTTGTAGACATGGCTGGCTTGCCTGGAAAAATGTTCATGGCTAAATGGCTCTTGTAGTTTCAGACAGGTCCTATAATCTGTATAGCTTTTTGTTATCAGTTGTGCAGTGCACTGTGCCAATCTGTGAATGTCATGCCACTACTCTTGTGTGTCAGTTTACAGCAAAATGAGTGTAATGTAAATGGATATAATTTAGATATGTTTTGTTCTTCCACTCTTAACACCATTAAAGGTAGTTACTGCATTGATATTAGATTGAGTGCTACTATTACTTGTTTTAAAAGAAATTCAATCTGCTCCTTTTTAAAATATAATCATGGTCCCTTTCAAGTTGCTTTAAAAATTGGAGAGCTGAACAGCACTGCTGTTAAAGACCAGCTGTCAACTGCAACCATCCAGACGGTCATGGACTGGGACATGAACAGCTGTTATTCTTTTCTGACTTGCAACAATAAATAGTCTATATTAAGGTCAAGCTTGCTGTAGTAAATGTTGTTAAGTGTTGTTAGCTAAATGCACAAAATTAGAAATTGCTCTTAAATTGCTAATGAGAAAATATTTGTAATTATTATCCAAATACTTACCTGTTTATGGAGGTTATTAGTAGAAGATGAAACAGAATAAATAAATAAACAAATAAATAAATAAATAAATGTAGGCTATGTCTGAACTAGGAAAAAGCTACATCTGTTAGATGACAACATTTAACAGGAGAATTCCAGTGATCAAACACTCCTTCCTGGCAGAAAACCCGCAGACTACTTTTAGCAGATCTCCCAGGTCTGGACAACTGATCACTGCCTTACTGCAATGTCTCTATATTCCCGCTGCCATCATATTCACACCTGGAATTCCAGAACTTACTTGTTTTGCACTTAGCTCTGTGGATTTCTGCTTGGTTTTGTATCATAGAAGAGACAGTGCAGTTCCTGTACAGGATAATGGGACAGAGTCGTGGTCTCCAGCTACAGGTTTGTGCACAGAGGAAAAAAATTATCCATAGCAAAAAGTACAGGCCTTTATTTCACAGTGCTCTTTCAAACATTTTGAGGAACAGGTTTTTGATTCTTTACTGTTCAGGTTTCTTTTTGCAGCACTAATGAGTTACTGAGCTACTTAAGGTTTCATCATTCTCATGCTAAATTTGCACAAGTCTCAGGTAGCACTATGAAACCTGTAGCAATTGCCTCTGCTCAGATCCCAGACCAACTGCTAAATGTAGGTTATTATCTTCAGAAGTTCAGAAATCTTGTTTTTATTTTTCAGTAGAGAATAATAATTTTCAAAACACAAAAACTTTTGTGGAAGTGTACCACTGAAGTGTACACTGGGAAAAATTTCTGAGCTCCATTAGAGAGTGTTAAGAGAACAGCAATACAGGGGCATTCCTAAGATTAAGTATCTGCCAATCCTCATGATATTGAGGAAGAGGAGGGATTTCAAACAATGCAGTTGTAGTGTGCATCTCAGTATCTTTTCTTGGAGCTGCTTCATTTTGTGTACTTAAGTAGGGTTGAACTATGGAGTCACTGATCATTTGACGAGCTAGGAGGGGAAAAGCTTCCTTTTTTATTATTTATCTATACCAAAAGAACTTCAGCAACAAAAAATCAACAGATCCACCTCAAAAATAGTCAACAACCCTGCAGCCAGGACACTTACACAGGATGTGTGAACTACAACAAAATTTTGAAAACTCTCCATTACAGAACAGTTGCATAACAATCAGGCAGGTTTATGGTAAGCTTTTCTTTTATTGCATTTTGAGAAAAAGAGACAAATGAACAAACAACTTTGAACCAGTTTGCTGTCACCCTCCTGTAGACTAGGGATTTTAAATTCTGGGATGGAAAAACCTTACTTTCCCATCAGTTCTAATTTGGACCTTTAACCATGGGAGGAGAAAAGAGCATGTTGGGCAATCTTTTTCAAAAAAAAAAGAAAAAAAAAAAAAAAAAAAAAAAAAAAAAAAAAAAAAAGCTCCACTGATATACTGATATGGATTAATCATTACTTTAATACATCTCATCTGAACCTTTTCGTTATTACCCTACTTTTGATGTTTTTTATTTAATCTACCTAAAAATTAGGGGCAGGTAATCAGTTGATATGAAAGAATGTGGCACCACATAAATCAATGGTGAGTGTTTGGTGGGGGATTTCTAAAAGAAAATATGAGGGAAAAGAAGTCCTTCAGTGGTTTCAGGGAAATGAACTGTTAATGAATATTGTGAAAGAGCTGAAATTTGCTGTAAAGGAAAGGCTGAAACAGTGTTTGTCAAGTTCTCAACTTCACACATGGAGAAGCAGGTTGACCTGTCTTGTGGTTTTTCTGGATGATGTTTGTTTGTTGCCTACCTGTCATCCAAAACAAACAGTCTCACAGCCTGGCTTTTTCACAGCCACAGAAATAGTGACTTATACAATGTTAGCTCAAGGGTTAGTAGCCTCCAGGATACTTTTCTGAGGCAATATGACACAGAATTGTAGCAGAAATAATGTTTGACTTATTGTACAGTGTAAAGAAATTGTATGACTAACACAGTTCATTCAGTTTAAACTAGGTTTCTTATCTATGACATAAATCTAATAATAGTGAGGCATATCTGACTTCCAAAGGAGGGATTTTGTTCCTCCACAAAAACTAAAAATCAAACCAGTGGAAACAGTATTATCTTAAAAACAGCATAAATAAGAAGTGAGATTTTGCTTAAAAAACTAGGGGACAAGACCCACATTTTTGATGTACTTGCACAGTATATTATTTAATCAGATCCAATCCTAAGTGGGGCTTTTGGGCACTACTATAATAAAATTTTTAATTTATTAATAAGCAGTGACACTGAAGCAAAAGAGATTATGAAAATACTTATTATAGCAATACAGGTTCTGTTAGAACTGCCTTACTGAAATTTATCTGCCTTCTTAGTCTTATAATTTTTAAATTAAAAGATTATTCACTTCTTCAGCAGTATCAGAGATAAGTATGGAATTTTATAGGAGATGCAGTGCATGATCTGTAGATTTTGAGGAGTGGGGGTCGGATTCAGCATGTACTCACTGGGAATAATCCATGTAGAGAATCCATTCAGACAGGGACTTCACATTTTTCCATTAACTTTAGTAGGGCACAAGACTCCAGTGATATGGAGTGTGCTGCTAGCCCAAAGGCTAATTCAGACATCACTTGACCTGAGCAGGAAGCATTAAAAACTAAATAAATACTGAAGTTAGAAGAGATGTTCATTGGTTGCCTCTGCTTTTAGTTTAGAGAAGAGTTCAAAAGTGTAGCCCATTTGTTCCACATGAATGCACCCCAGCCAATTGTGTGTGAAGGGAAGAGTTTCATAAAAGGGAAGGAAGAAAATTCATTCCTTCTACTGTCTTTTCTGATGCTTCTTGTATTTCTTTTGCTTTGCTGGAAAGACAGCAGACTTCCTGCTACCCAGCTGGGGTGAGGCTGACAGGTTTCCTCTCTCCTAGAATCTTCAGGGCCCTGAAATAAACCCTGTCTCAACCTACTCTCTCTTGCTATGAATTCATTTAGTTTATTTTATCAATATCATGCAAATCTGGTTCAAATTAACATTACCATCAGAAACAGGACATTTTTAGAGTGCTTTTCTTAGGAAATAGGTGTGTGTTACTATCAGACATCTGACTTTTGAAATCATTGTTAGCTAATCAATAATCACTGATAGATAGATCTGATAGTGAAGTAGTAATTTATGAAAGATATTAAAGATAAACTAGGTAAAAATAGGCAGCTTTATATAGGAACCTATGAACACTGTCCTTTATGAAAAAAAGCCAACATGCAGTTTGAGGACATTTCTTGTTAAGACACCAGAGGATCTAGATGGAGAAGAGCCAATATGAATGCCTCAACTCTTGGAAAGCTTTCATTGGGCTTTCCCATCTTAACAGACATGAGGAATTCTGTAGACATTTCTTTCTCAATAGCCAGCTGAAGCTTTTTCTAAACCTTGGCATTTATAATTCTTTAATATAGTATGAGCTCAGGTTGCAGCATTGGGAATCGTGAAATTCAGAAGTCAAATAAACAAGGAGACACAAATGCTTAGGAAAACAGACTTCGTTAGTTCTAGTACTTACAGATATCTTTTATTTTATTCTGCAGTGATTTCTGAATATGCATTTGTAAGGTTTTTCAGTAACTCTCAAAACCAAACAGGGACTTTGACATTCTTTTCCAGATAAGACTCCCAGTTTTCACATTTCAGCTTGATCTAGACAAGTTCCAGTTGGTAATAAAGATTTTGTTACAGAACAGAGTTTCTGGGTCTTGGAGCTATTGACATCTTAGACAACAACAGTAATCTTCTTAAAAGTGAAGTTTATGGTTTCTGATAGGCTGTATTGTTTTTTTCACAAAAACTTGAGCTATTCCTTTGTGTTCTCATCATATTTTCTAAGAAAGCAGGAAATCAAAATTGTTAGTAGATCTTTTTAACAGTAAAATTTTACACATATAAATTTAGTGACTTGCATTTCTTGTTTTCATTTTACTGTCCAGAATAATACATATGGATTGAGCTCTTCAGCAAAATTCTAATTGGGACTATGCAATATCCTTTAATCCCTTGAAGGGGACTATGTAATAAATTTTGATCCCTTCTGCTAGGGTCAGAAACTATTAAAGAACAGAAAACATCATGGAGTGACTATTTGAATCACTCCCATTTTGCCAAAATGTCTTTCATGTTTTCAACTGCTAATTTAATCACAGAATCACAGAATGGTTGAGGCTGCAAGGAACCCCTGGAGGTCATCTGGTCCAATCCCCCAGCTCAAGCAGGGCTACCTAGAACTAGTTATATAGGACCATGTCCAGACAGCTTTTGAAGAGTTCCAAGGCTAGAGACTCCACAACCTCTCAGGGCAGCCTATGCCAGTGTTTAGCTACTCTCACAGTAAAAAAAAAGTGTTTCTTCATGTGCTTCAGTTTGTGTCCATTGCTTCTAATTTTGTTCTACTTTGAAGATCTCTTGCTTCACTCATTATGTTGAATCAACAGCAGTAATCTCCTCAGAAAAAAACTGTTTTGCAGCTACAGGGTGAACTTATCCTGAGGATACATCTGCTGACCTAGAAAAAAATACTTTTTGAATAATACAAGAAATACAATAAGAAAGCTTAAGTAATGAATCCATTATTGAACTATTTGCACAAAAACCTGAGTACAAAATCAACACAGTTACAACTCTTGAGGGAAAAGACAAAAAGATATGTAAAAAAGAAACAGATCTTTTCTCCAAATGTGTTTTGTTTATTAAAAGAAAGCGACAAAAATGCATACAACGGATGTTTTGCTACTTGAAAATCAAAGGTTTCCTCTTTTTTCTTTATTTTGAGCAAGATTTGATTGCTTGATGAAAGGGCTTACTTCTTTTCATTAGGAAGTAACTGACAGTGGCGCTTCTGGCATATTCTTACTTTCAGTGGAGTAAGGAGTGGATTCTTTTGCCAAAGTGGTCAGAGAGGAAGAGAGCACTGGGTAGGGATGTGTGGTAACATAAGAGCATTCATTTAGTCTTGTTGGATATTTGTTAAGAACAAAGAGTGGATTTAAGCATTCACACCACAAACATTTTGATGAGTTGGTTCATTAAAGCAGTAAATTAGTTAAAGCACTGTATGTATTGAATGTGTGTTTTCCTGCTTGGCTTCAATAAAAGATACTTTTCTGATACTCTGCTGTACTATTCTAGCATCACAAGACTGTTTCTTAGGATGAATTTGCAGCTACTTAATGCAGAAATACTTCTAGACTTTAGAACAAATTATATCTTTATAACTATCTTCATTCCAAAGATTTTGCAAGAACTAGGCTAAATGTTTCACACCAAAAAAACCAGAGGAAGCCAGCGTAAGTAACATCCCCATACAGTGTAACTGAACTACATAGTGAGAGCCCAATGATACGCTTCTGTAACCGTCAAAAGGGCCTTATTTATTCTGAACTAACTGTAATAGGCCTGTCCTAACAGCCTGATAACTTCTTTGCAGATACTTGCAATCTTCCAGGTATCTAAATTTGTAAGAATATAAACACAGGTTGCTCATACATTTGCCCTTGAAATATAGTCTTAGGGTATGAAGAGATTATTACATGGCAAATGTGGATTTCTCTGAGGCCATGATAAAAATAAAAAATGTTGGGGGATTTCCAATTTTCTCCTAGATCCTCATTAATATTTGTTTTGTCCAGCAATTCCTTTATATGGTCCTTTTTTATAAAGTAAGCGTAATAAAGTATTTTGACAAATTGTGCATAACTGGACTTTATCATTTCCGTCCTATTATTTCCTGGTGGTTCCTACATTATCTGTTCAAGGAGATAAGGCAGTTTCCATAGCCTAAGGTTAATGCTACTGGCGTTTATAAAGCAGTATGTTGGGGGAGTCCTTCAGAAGATCAGATCCTGAATCAAGATTAGTCCTGGTTATTTGAACACAGTCCATCTAAGCATAAGGCTACTAACCAGTACAAATTTTTAAACAAAAAATTTATTTCATAGTGTTACCAACAGTAAGATACATGAACACAAAGATAGCCTTTTAAGTCACAATATTTACAATTTTCTCAGTAAAACACAAAATAAAAATAAATTTGTTTTCAATTGTAAATGGGGTGACTAAGAAATTCTTCATTAGAACCACAGAGGGTTTTTTTTAAATGTTGTATCAGAGAGAGAAACTGAAACTCTTGCCCAGCAATTCTGTTGCTCCAAATGTCAAACTTACACTAGGTAGAAGGCCAAAAAGACAGCCAGAATATTCAGGGAAGATGTCCAAGGTCTGAATCTCAATATAGAGCTTCAGCTTGTCTTTATTTAGAGTAGCCTGGAGGTCTCCAGAGCTTATTCCAGCTGCCTGCATCCCCAAAAGACAATACACATGCTAAGCCTATCTGTATCACACCACTGCTTGGTGGTGACCTTGTCTTTCAGCCAAGACACTCCCATTTTAAGGCATCACAGTGTCAAAACCCTTGGCTGTGCAGATGTTAACTCTTTTCCAGCCTCTTTGCATCATTCAGACAATCTCAACCAATTGGACAGCAATGAAGAATCTATACGTACTTTTTGCTTCTGCTGTGTTGAAACTCCTTGTAGTACTCCAAAGGTTAGTACAAATACACTTGAGCACTAGTAGAAAAGTCTAGTGTTGTTTTTTGTTCTCTGGGAATAGCAGGACACGGTAACGGTATATGAAAATCGTGATGAACTGTTAAGTGGACACTATTCGTAATTATTGCCGTATAGTAATGTTCCCCTTTGGAAATTTTGAACAGAAATTGTTCCCCAATAAGAGCATGAATACAAGTACAGATATCTCTGATATTGTGCTAGAAGCTGTGCTAAGAATCACGTTTTTTATAAAAACACAGTAAAACTGTGTACAGTGTGAAATAAGTATGGCTGAGCTTTTTCTTTCTGGTATCTCTCATCTGTTTTTATTGTGTACCATACTGAAAGCTACATGTGGTGGAATTGTTTGTAATAATCTGTGAACTGTAATTGTGACTGTAACTGTAACTGTGAACTGTAACATTTGCTGTTACTTTTTTTTTTTTTCCCCTGAAAATATGTATGAAATAACATGCAAACTGCTAAAGCAACTGCTGTTAAACTGTTTTTGTCTCCCTCTTGTTAAAGCCAAAAAAGATATAAAAAGAACCTTTGAAATTTCAACCCCTCTCTAATTTACAGAAGTTAATCTGTTTTAGGACTTCATCATCTATGAGGGGCACAAGGGAGAAGCTTTATCATGTTCCTATACTAGAAGAACTGATTAGTAGATCAATCCTGGCTGGAAATGCTTACAGGGTGCTAGCTTAGAGGTAACTCAGAGGTCAGAAACAGTTTGATAAACCTATCAAAGCTGTGTGTCTGATAATTATTTTTTTATGCCTAGCCTGGTGGTGACAGGGTGTTATACTTGAAAGGCTGTTAACCCAGACATTGTATAACAAGAGTGTGGGACAAATTTAGAGCTTCAGTACTGTTCAAAGAAAAGCTTTCCTATGGTTGTTCTGCCCTTCAGAATTGCAGGAATAAAGCAGGTGTGCTTATTTGATGGGTATTTTGTCACCAGTTAGAAAACCTTTTATTTCCATTTAAGTTATCACAACTGGCCTGACCTGTCTGCAATTTGAAAACTCTCAGGAGGTGTTGAGTCCCGGAAGTCTTTGGCCTAGCTCTGGCCATCAGAAGTTTACTTAGTGGTCAGCTGGGTCCCCATGGCAGCCACAGATTTCTTGAATCGTGGGAGTCAGTAACAACAGATCAAGAGAAACATCCTAACAGAGATGAAACTTCCTTGTGAGTGATGGATTCTGTTTTCTAATATGCTTTGCGAAGGTGAAGAGTGGATAAAGATCCTGAATGTAAACCAGTATGTATTATTGCTACATGGATAATAAGCAAAATAAGTTTTAAAATAAATAATGAACTGAGCATTTTATTATTTTCACCTAAAAACAGCATCCCTCAAGTTTATTTTATTGTTTTCATACTTCTCAGAAAAACCTTACCTTCTTACTCTCTTAAGAATTAGAAGAGATTATGTTTACTTACGCACAAGTTTCCCAATATCTGATTTTTGAGAACTGCTGAAGGGCAGACTGCAGGCTAGCAACAAGATAACATCATGCAGATCAGTTTTACCTCACTTCATTGTGCATTATATCTGAAATTAAATCATTGTATAAGGTCATCAGTTAACTATGCACACATTAACCACACCTCCACTTGTTCAAAAGTTTTTAACACAGTACCCTTACAAGCATATTATAAACAAAGTTATTTATATTTTAAGTATGGATCTTGAAATCTATACTGTGAGGTCAGTAAACCAGTCATGTTCAAGAACTAGTGAGCTGTAATGTCTGCTGTGTTGCAGACTGTCATACATTCTCTTTTGATGGTTGTAAAATACTGAATGTATTTGCCAGGGGAATTCTTTTGGATCAGATAGCATTTATAGTAAGTATAATATATCATCTGAAAGACAGTGTTTACAATTCAATGGTGATGTTTTTTTGTTGAGTATCAGTTAGTGTGTATTTGCTGAAGTGGCAGGTTAATCATGATACAGGCAAGCACTGCAATATTTGCTTTAAATTGTTCTGACCATTAATCTCAATCCAAACTTCTTGTGTTGCCTTTTTCCAGGAATGAATGGACTTTTTTTCAAAATTTTGGAGTGTTTTTGTAATAGCAACAAATTTAACAGCTGTGAAGGAACACAGAGTTTTTGAGTACACAGCTTGCAAGACAGCATACCTGGGCTAAAACTCACTCATCTATGAGTTCAGTGTGGAGATGAATTCTACCTTTACGACCCACATCAGAAAAAAAAAATAGCCAGGCGTTGTAGGTGAAGCTTGCACCCTAGGCATGAGTTTATTTTTCTGAAATTATTTGCATACCAACAGATCTCCTGAAGTTGGGAGAATTATTGAAGAAGGTAATGTTTTCCACTCTGTGAAAACTTTTACAAGCTTTAAGACAGTGAGCTCCAATATGACACAGCACAATTTTGGTTAAACCATAACTTTCCATACCATTACTAAGTTTATGTCCTATGTTGTGTTGCTGTATCCAATTCTAAACCTTTCAGCAGCCCTTATTTTACTTACAGCCAACATGGGATACTTTGTTTTTGCGCGTGTAAGGGTAACCTTCGGGAAGGACAGCAGATCTCCGCCCGCAGCCGTGCCGACGGCGGAGCTGCGAAAACAGGAACCGCGGCGGCCGCAGCTGGCGGCCGCGCTTATTCATCCGTGTCCGCGCCGCTCCGCCGCAGGCTCAGCCCCTGCTGCCGCCGTGGGGTCGCTGCGCGCCCGCGGAGCACGGCCCTGCCGGCCAAGGGGCGGTACCGCGGCCTCGGGCCGGGCGGGCGAGTGTGGAGGCAGGGCAGGGGGCGAGTCCGGTCGGCTGAAAGGTTCTGCCGCCGCTCGCCGGCTTGGTGTCTGCTGAGAGGAGCGTGGCCCCGCGGAGAGAAAGGAGCCGCGGTGCCCAGGCTGGCAATATGAGGGAGCAGCACTCATGTGTGGGCACCGTGCAGCGGAGGATGGAGCCTCTGGAGCTCACTGTTAGCCCTGTGGAACGCTTGCGAACTGAGTACGCCTTTCCCTGTCTCTTCGCAGAGGAGGCCTACCAAAAACTGGCCAGCGAGACCCTGGAGGAGCTGGACTGGTGCCTGGACCAGCTGGAGACCCTGCAGACCAGGCACTCCGTCAGCGAGATGGCCTCGAACAAGGTAGGAGCGTGCGGCTCCGGCCCTGTCGTCCCGTTTCTTCCAACCTCGCGGGTCGGAGACGGGTGCAGAGGTCGCATCGCTGGGGGGGGGGGGGTGTGTCCGCAGCGGCAGCCCGCGGGCAGATCTGTTTCTCCTGTCCGCACACCCCTGTGTCGGCAGGAGGGTGGATGGCCCCGGGATGTGAGAAACTTGTCGCCGGAAGTAACAAGTCTCCTTTTGCGCGCTTGGTTGTAGGAGAGACTTTTGTTGCGGTTTAACTAATTTTTAATAAATTTCAGGACAGGCCGAGAAAGTGCTGCAGATCTTGGAAAGCGACACTGCTACCGTATGTGTCTCATTTTAAGAGCAGAAAGATATTGGTTTTGGCTGCTGGCAATAGTCCCTTCGGTTGCACTTTCTTTTTACAGTATCCCATTCTGAACTAGGGACCTTTCCTAGAAAATGATGTAGAAAGTAGCGTGATAAAAGTAGTTCTCGATTCCGGGGGAGCTGCAGGCTGAATTTTATTTGTAAATAGTAATCCTAACACAGCGCGCATAACATTATATGTTATGAAAGAATATGGTTAGAAGTGAGGTGCCGTTACGACAGACACCTAGATCAAGAGGTGTATTTCTAAGACAGAGTACGCCCTTCCTTCCTTACGTGGAAGCTGAGGATGCCTGTTAGATGGGGACTGCGTACTGGTGGCTGCTGTGACCTGTGTGTGTTGTGACATTTGAAATATTGTTTCAGCTTGCTCCATTCATACTTACACTTTCTTTCATGATTTTGGTTTGTAACCAATATGTACCTACGTTTCTGGGGTTAATTTCTAAAGCGGAATTAATAAGCCTGCTGTCTTGCTTCAGAACTTATATTTGTCATCAACTGCCTCTTTGGGGAGCTACAATAAGAGAGAAGAAAGTTTTAATTAAATGGGCTGATTTTGCCTGTTATGTCTGTGAAAGCAGTTGATGATCTGTATTTTGACATCTTTTAACTGTTTTAGTTGCAATTAGGATTTTTTTTTTAAGTCAGAAAACGTAGTTTTGATCATGTCTTCTTAAAATTGGACTGTCTTGCTTTGACTGCTCTTAAATGTCTACTCTTTCTTCTGACTACTTTCAAGTCCTTGTTCTACTCAGACTGCACATGTGTTCACAGTCTTGTGTAATTTAGTACTGTGTTACACCTTGCACTTGTCTTTAAAGGCTCCTTGAAGCAATTAAGTCTCTGTTTTGAGAGTTGTATGCCTGGCAGTACTGTATTCTAACAACTGTGTTTATAGTTTTTATTGTCAGTTGAAAGATCTCATCATTTAGGGTATATTGCATTAGGAGTTTAAACTGGCAAGTTTAAAAGTCAAGAGTTTTCGAATCTCTTTTAGCACTATTTGAATCTAATTACATTGTTTTCAGAAGGGAGTAAAATCGGACTGACATGTTGGGCCTGATCTTCTCTTGCTAACAAGTTGGAACACCTATCCTGACTTGTGATGTTTGTATAGCCGCTTTCTCAAAAGATGCTGGACTTTCTTCAAGTAATTATTTATTACCTCCCTAAAACAGATATGCAGTGTATTTTATGAACAATGAAGACAAGTTTCTTTTAGAATAAGATAAAACTAATTGCAAATCCTAGGTTTTGTGAAGTTTATTCAGACTTTTACCTAAAGAGGATCTGTTTTAAAAACAAAATGTTTTAACTGCTTTGCATCTTTAAGTAAACACAATGGTGCTACATCTGGTACTATATTTAGTGCAAACAAATACAAACAAGTTAAAGAATCGTTTGCCGTAGATTGTAGGTTAAACATTCTTCACACACGTTTATTGAAATGAAAAGGAAAATGTGTTTCAGGAAAAGTTTTTCATCTTGTTTCCAACATAAGATCATGCAGACAAGGGATCACTATGGGGTATGCAGTTATCATAGTTAATCTGAATGTAAGTAAGAATGATGCCAAGCTCTACCTGAAAACTGGAATTTTTACAAGCCTTAGTCTGCTTGATGTATATGTCTAAGGCACTTTATTGCTACTTAGTGTTTCATGTTGCAGTATTTAGGAAGAGCCTGGTCTTAACTATATTGGAAAGGAAGATATGCTGTTTGGTTTTTCAGGTCATACTGAATTCTTAAACTTCCCGGGCCCCCCCCCACCTTTTTGGGAAATCTGTCCCCCGGTCTAGAAATCTGTGACATCTTTCAGTGGTGTTCAGATTTTGAGATAAACACAAAAGATAAATTGGTGCCATTAACCATAAGGTGAACAGTCTTGAATATAAACCATCTGAATATAAACCATCAAGACTGTATAACAATGTCAGAAAATTGTTGGCACAGGACTGTTTTCAGTTTAGATGTGTGACAGGTTTTTCCAAGAATCATTTTATTTCTGCTTATTAAAATGTCTTTGACATTTATACAGCACCTCCTATTGTAACATAACTTCAGGCTGTAACATCTCCATGAGCCACATAAGTAAATTATACCACTTATTTCCCACACTTTTTTTTTTTTTTAATATAACAGCATTTTTGCAGTGCTAGATTTCCTTATTTATGTCAACATGTGCAAGACATAAGGGGTGGCGTATGAATTGAAATCTGCACCAAGTAAAAGCTTTAGCCTATCATGCAAAGGCTGCCATAGTAGAGGAAAAAAATACAGGGAGGAAACAGTGTTATGTGTCCTGAATGCCTGAAGTAGTCCAGGGAGTGAGTCTTATCCCAAATCCCTCTCTATGCAGTGAGTTGTCAGTCTGAACTGAGTGAGATTGTGTCTATGTGGAATCCCTTCACCATCAGTAATACCTGTGTAGGACTAGTGTTAGCATATACCAGTCCAAAGGTATTTATTTTGTTTAGATGCCCCTCGTGTTTTATTAGCAGCAGTCTGTGATGTGCCAGCTCACAGCTTTGGATGACTGAAAGTGAGATGATGGAGATACACAAAATGATCCTACTTCCTGCTTAAAATTCCTTCAAGCAGTAGGCACTGGGTGCTCTCTACAGTCTCTGGATGAGCTCTGGCATGTTGTGACAGTAAGTTGACACAGTGAAAACTCAGTAACTGAAGTTATTAAAGCAAGCATTCTTTATTGTTGCGCTGGGTGCATGGAGAATCTCTCCTCCTAACTTGAGCACCGGGATTCAGAAATAATAATTTCTTATAGAGAGCTTACATACATATGCATTACATTTCCAGTAAACCTATTACATATTCATTAGAATTTTAAGAAACCATTATCTATAACTCTCCGCCCGTTATGGCATGTGCACATCCATGTGGTGGTGGCTCTTGTCGTCCTTTGGTGGTCTCTGAGAGGAAGATCAAAGTCTTCTTTGTCCTTGCACTTTTCATCTTGCTGGGTCTTGGCTTGCCCCGTAGTTCTATACCGGTTCAGACTTGCTCTGTGGTTTCTTGGGCTACATTGCTAAAGACTACATTGTTTTTGTGGTTTCAAGCATGTTATCTTACATAACCATCTGTTAAAGTGAGAACAATAATGTGAAAGCAGTCCTAAGGCCATGGTTCTTTTACAGGTGTTGAAATGGGCCACATAATCAGACCAACTATAATCACATAAGATCAATCTGAAGAAGCAGATAAAAGGTATCAAAAGTACAAATTCATCTAAACTTCTGCGTAGCTGATGCTGGGTGCTATATATTCCTTTCATCAGAGTATAACCCCAGAAACTTTGAAAACATGCTCTAGGTCAGCTCTGTAGGAAGCCAGCCATGATGTTTGGCTACAGAAGTTACACCAGGGTGACTGTAGTATCCAGGTGTTGTCCCATTTTCCAGCCATTCCTGTGATAAACAGATTTTCAAGTGCCTGAAGGCACTGCACATAAAGTGTTACTGATGTGATCTGTAATGCGCCCATAGGTGTAGTTGGTAAATAAACGTGATTTCAAAAGGACATAATATTTAAAAGTATTGTCAATTGTCATTACGATGCCAAGAGTCTTACAGTTCTTGGGTGTTTTCTTAAATTGCCAGCTACTGGAAGTAGCTACTAACAAGAAAATGCCAACTTTGTTTTTAAAGCACAGGAAGTTTGTTTCCCTCAAACTGCTCTAGAAACCCTGTGAAGTCTTGAGAGACTCCAAAACTTAGAAAACAAACAAGAAGCATTTTAAATTTGGAAAACGACTAAAATGTCTTTCGTTTTTGGAGACCTATTTCTGATTTTCTATACCTTGTACTGCTAATATTGGTTAATGTCAATGGATTGTGGCTGTGTTGTTGCGCTTTTCTGTGTGATGCTTTCTTGAACAGAAATAAATTCATTTTAGGAAATAGTTTACCAATTTGAGCCACTAAGGATGGGATACCAAGGCATAATTAGATGCCTCTATTTAACTGTTCTAATTTGTAGACATGCTAAGCTGTACCAGTTTCTAGACTGAGTTTTGAGTAATATCTGTTGGAGAACATAGTTTTTAGGTGGGTACTAGCTTCCTGATTTTGATTTTTAACTTTAGATGCAGGTACACTTGATGCACATGTATAAACAAAAAATATTTTTAACATTTTCCAGGTCGCAGAGATTTTTTTTTTTTTTTTTTGGTAATTTGCTCTTTTTTAAAAGGATAAGCCCCTCTTCTTTTTCTGACAAACAAGCTTCAAGTAAAAATGAATGTATTTTATGTTCTGTAGGAGAAGAACTATCTTCTTCCAGTATGAAGTTTGGCAGTATCTACCTGAAGTACCTGATTCTAGATCTGAGAATTACTCTGTGATAGACAAAAAATAAATGAAGAATGCCAATAAAAAAGATGTAGCAACCACTTTCTTCTAGACAGCATTAATTATAGATAAGTCGGGTAGTTGTAAGACTAGAGGGAATGGAACAAAAGTAGAAGTGGGTAGATTCAGATTAGCCATTAGGAAGAATTTCTTCACCATGAGGGTGGTGAGACAGTGTAACAGGTTGCCCAGAGAGGTGGTGGAAGCCCCATCCTTGAAAGTTTTTAAGACCAGGCTGGATGTGGCTCTGAGCAACCTGCTCTAGTGGGAGGTGTCCCTGCCATTGGCAAGGGGGTTGGAACTAGATGATCTTTAAGGTCCCTTCCAACCCTGACAATTTCTATGATGAGCAGGCATTTGTGATTTGAAAGCATCTTAATTGGGTGGTGAGGTTGACCCCTTTCTGCTTTTTGTCATGGCTTTTTCTCAAACAGAAGCACACTAAAAGGGCTATCCCATTCTGCATTAGCGGAAAGGAGCCTAGAGTTCACCCATAATGTCTGATACAAAGAACACAAGAATTTCAAAGCTCCAAAACAAGTTACAAACCCATAGTCTCACAGATTCAGTTAGTACTTTAATTTTAGAAAAAAATTAGTTTATTTGTGCCTCTCTCATTCACTGCTCCTTAAAGAGCCATGGATGTGGGAGCTGTATAAGAGGAACAATATCTATCTGAGGGTTGCCATGATATAACACTTCAGCTTTTTGTCTGCTTCTAGGATTGCATAGCTTTCTAGTCACTAATAACTTGGTATTTGTTTTCCATAAATATAACCAAGTGGTTCATACCAGCACACAAACAGCCCTTTTCGTAGCCCCTTAAATTATAGGAAATGCCACAGTGTGAACGATTTTTGCCTTGTTGCATAATGGCACAGAATAATACAGACAAAATTTACAGAGTAAATAACTAGGACTTGATGTGGGAACATAACTTGGCATTCACCAACCATAATGGAGGATTTGACAATTATGAAGTTTTTCCAGCAGTTGAACTATTTAAAGTTAAAATGCAAACATTGATGTGCCTTTCTGTGTCATTTACAAAAAATGATGATTTTTTTTTTTCCCCAAAGATTTTACTTGGAAAAGGGTCTTGGACAGGAGTATCACAGAATCAATCAGGTTGGAAAACACCCTTGGGATCATCGTGTCCAACCATTAGACCTACTCTACAAGGTCAACCCTAGACCATGTCCCCCAACGCTACATCCAAGCGATGTTTAAACACATCCAGGGATGGTGACTCAACCACCTCCCTGGGCAGCCCATTCCAATATTTCACCACCCTTTCAGTGAAGAATTTTTTCCTAATGTCTAGTCTAAACCTAACTTGTTTCAGTTTGAGGCCGTTCCCTCTGGTTCTGTCACTAATTACCTGAGAGAAGAGACCAGCACCAGCCTCTGTACAATGTCCTTTCAGGTAGTTGTCGAGAGTGATGAGGTCTCCCCTCAGCCTTCTCTTCCTCAAACTAAACAGGCCCACCTCCTTCAAACGATCCTCATATGATCTATTCTCCAGTCCCTTGACCAGCTTTGTTGCCCTCCTCTGCACCCGCTCCAGCATCTCAAGATCTCTCTTGTACTGAGGTGCCCAAAACTGGACACAGTACTCAAGGTGAGGCCTCACCAGTGCTGAGTACAGGGGGACAATCACCTCCCTACTTCTGCTGGTCACACTATTTGTAATACAGGCCAGGATGCCATTGGCCTTCTTTGCCATTTGGGCACACTGCTGGCTCACATGCATTTGCTTGTCTATTATAACCCCCAGATCCCTCTCCGCCAGACAGCTCTCCAACCACACTTCCCCAAGCCTGTAGCTTTGTATGGGGTTGTTGCGGCCCAAGTGCACTTGGCCTTGTTGAAACTCATACCATTAACAGTGACCCAGTGATCCAGTCTATCTAAGTCTCTCTGGAGAGCCTCTCTATCCTCACGCAGATTGACACACCTGCCTAATTTGGTGTCATCTGTAAATTTACTGATGATAGACTCCATATCTTCATCAAGATCATCAATAAAGATGTTAAATAGAAATGGTCCCAGCACTGAGCCCTGAGGAACACCACTTGTGACCTGCCGCCAGCTGGATTTAGTAGTGTTGGCCACTACTCTCTGGGCCCGTCTGTATAGCCAGTTCTTGATCCAGCAGATCGTATTCTCATCCAGGTCATGAGCATCCAGTTTTTCCATTAGAAATCTATGGGGAACAGTGTCAAAAGCCTTCCGGAAGACCAGGTAGACCACATCCACAGCCTTTCCGTCATCCAATAGTCGGGTCATCTTGTCATAGAAGGAGATCAGGTTCATCAGGCAAGATCGGCCTTTCCTAAACCCATGCTGACTTGCCCTGATCTGCTGGTTGCCCTCTATACAACTTGTAAGAGCACTCATGATGATCTTTTCCATGACCTTCCCTGGTACCGAGGTCACACTGACAGGTCTATAGTTACTTGGATCCTCCTTTCTGCTGTTATTGTAGATGGGTGTCATATTTGCTAACTTCTAGTCCATTGGGACCTCCCCAGTTAGCCAAGACTTCAGATAAATAATGGAAAGTGCCTTGGCGAGCACATCCACCAGCTCTTTCAGCACCCTGGGGTGTAACCCATCTGGTCCCATAGATTTGTGTGCATCCAAGTGGCATAGAAGGTCCCTGACCACCTCCTCTTTAATCATGATGACCTCATTCTGCTTTTCCTCCCTGTCACCCATGTTATGAGGCTGGAGGTCCAGGGTATAGCTCGTTTCACTGCTGAAAACTGAGGCAAAGTCGGCATTAAGCACCTCAACCTTCTCCTCATCCTTTGTTACTAAGCTTCCTTTTGCATCCAATAAATGATGGAGATTTTCCCTAATTTTCCTTTTGTTGTTAAAGTATTTATAGAAACATTTTTTATTATCCTTAACAGCCTTAGCAAGGTTAAGCTCAAGCTGTGCTTTGGCCCTCCTAATCTTGTCCCTGCATTTCTTCACAACATCTTTATAGTCTACATAAGAGACCTGTCCTCTCTTCCAAAGGTCATAGACTCTCCTTTTGATTTTGAGGTCTAACCAAAGGTCCCTGTTTAGCCAGGCTGGTCTCTTTCCCCGCCTGCTTGTTTTTCAGCAGGTAGGGACAGCCTGCTCCTGTGGTTTTAAGACTATTCTCTTGAAGTATGTCCAACCTTGCTGGACTCCTATATCCTTCAGCTCAGCCTCCCAAGGGACTTTGTCAATCAGTCTCCTGAATAAGTCAAAGTTTGCCCTCCAGAAGTATAAGCTGTCAGTTTTACTAACCCCTTTCCTTGTTTCCCTAAGGATTGAAAACTCAATCATCTTGTGATCACTATGCCCTAGACGGCCTCCAAGCTTTACCTCCCCCACAAGTACTTCCCTGTTCACAGGGAGCGGGTCCAGAAGTGCTCCTTCCCTGGTTGGCTCATTTACCATCTGCGTGAAAAAGCTGTCCTCTGTACATTGCAGGAACCTCTTGGATTGTTCCCTCTCTGCTGTGTTGTATTCCCAGCAGACATCTGGGAGGTTAAAGTCCCCAACAAGCACAACAGCAAGTGACTGTGAGATTTCTCTCAGCTGCTTATAGAAAGCTTCATCCACCTCACTGCTCTGACCGGGGGGTCTATAGCAGACTCCCACAACTGTATCAGCCTTATTAGCCCTTAACTTAATCCAAAGAGACTCAACCCCATCTTCACTGTACTTGATTTCTGATGTCTCATGACATTCTCTTAACATATAGGGCCACTCCACCACCTCCCCTCCTTACCTGTCTATCCCTTCTAAAAAGCTTGTAGCCTTCAATTATGGTACTCCAGTTATGTGTGGCATCCCACCACGTTTCTGTGATGGCCACAATATCATAGTTTTCTTGGAGCATCATGGCTTCAAGCTCCCCCTGTTTGTTGCTCATACTTCGTGCACTGGTATAAAGGCACTTCAGCTGGGCTGGCCGAATCATCCTCTTATGTGACTCCCCTTTGACTCCTAGGGGGTGTCCCAGTGCATCGTCACTGGCTTTCCCCAGAGTACCAAGTATAGAGCCCTTATTTGGATTCCATTCCTTATCCCCTAATGATCCGCCCCACTGTACATCACAAGCAGTCAAAAAAGTGAGATTACTGACCCCCTCCCCTTCAAGTCTAGTTTAAAGCCCTATTAATGAGGCCTGCCAACACCTGCCCCAGAATCCTTTTCCCCTTCTGGGACAAGTGCATCCCATTAGATGCTTGCTGCTCCAATGCCTTGTATACTAGGCCATGATCATAAAAACCCAAGTCCTGTTGGTGACACCAGTCCCGGAGCCATGAATTGAGCTGTTGGCTCTTCCTATGTATTCCCTCTTCCATAGCTGATCTGAGAGGGATGGAGGAGAACACAAATTGAGCTCCTGATCCCTTCACCAGCTGTCCCAAGGCCCTGAAGTCTCTTTTTATTGATTGTGAGCCTCTTATTGTTATGTCGTCACTTCCCACCTGAAAGACCAGAAGTGGATAATAGTCTGAGGGATTCACAAGGGAGGGAAGTTTGCCTGCAATGTCCTTCATACAGGCACCAGGGAGACAGCAGACCCCTCTGTGAAGTGGGTCTGGCCTGCATATTGCGCCCTCTACTCCCCTCAGTAGGGAATCACCTATGACAATGACCCTTCGATTTCTCTTATTAGGGTCAGTTTTGATGGCTGGCTGGGGGAGAGCTGATCTTGGTGGTTTAGCTGTTTTTTGTGAGTTCTCAACCTTGCTTTCAGCCAGTTCCTCTCGCAGAAACCCATACCTGTTTAGCAAGGGCACTGTAAGTGATGTCGTTATTAAAGGAACATGCTTGCTGTTTTTGTTCTGTCTGTTTCGTTTATTAGAGACCTGCTGCCATTGATCTCGCTCAGGTGGGTTACAACAGGAATGCTGAGGGGCTTGGTGGTGAGAGGCTATGGAATCCTCTGCTCCACTAGGATTCACATGCCCGGCTAAAGAATCTTCTGTTCCATCCTGAGTTACCTGCTGTTCCGTTATTGTAGAAATCAGGTTATGAAAATAGTCAATCTCCTTTGTCACTCTCTCTGATATTTCTCAATCTACTTACCTCTTCCCTAAGCTCCATCACTTCATCCTGGAGCTGCACCACCCGGCTGAGCAGGTCATTAATCTGCTTGCACCACACGCAGCCATGGTCAACATTGCTGCCAGCTGCCAGTGCAAGGCTGTGTCATTCCTCACAGCCTGTGGCCTGGATACCAATTTCCCTTTGGGTGGGTGCTGGGAGCACAGTCTTCCTCCTCTGAGTGGCCACCATCGTTTGTTCCTGGCACTGCTTTCTCGCTGTCCGTGGTCTGTGTGGCGCTGCCGGTTTCGCTGTGTTTAAATCTGCTGCAGCGTGCCGGTCAACACTCACAGCCTCTTGGCCTCTCCCATGAGAAATGCTGAGCCCTCTAGAACTCTCCTGCCTCCCTCAGGCTTCCCTGAGACAGGGACTCCCACGTCCGCCTCAAAAAAGAAGGAATAAAAACTCTCCGGCCATGGAGCTTACCATTCCCGGTAAGTACTTCATAACCTCTTGCTTAATAATAACGGTGAAATCATGGTTACTAAAAGGTGTAAGTACCTGAATACTTGTGGCTCCTTGTGACAGTATGTAGAACCAAGAACTCCTCCATTGTATTTGTAGTAGCATGCTGATCTAATCACAGTTAGACTGTAAGATACGAAGCATTTTAGAGAGCAGTGGCCATAATTTTCTTCTTCCTCTTCTTTTTTTTTTTTTTCCAGTAAATTTTGTTTCCAAGAAGAGGCAGCTTCTGCTATTATATAGTTTTGGTTCAATGAGTGTGGTGTTTGCTGAAACATAATTCAGCCTCTGCTTCATAAACTATACTAAGAAACTGTTCTCTTGTCTCAGTTACGTTAGGGATATTGCTATCATCTGCCAAAACTTTACATGTTTACAAGACATACTGTAGAATGAAGTGTATTATGGATGGATATGTCCTGGTTTTTTTTGTGTTTTTTTTTTTTTTTTTTTTTTTTTAAATTGAGCATATTTCAATAAAAATTGATCCCAGTTCTAGTTAACTTACAGCCAGCCTCCCACGTAGCTGCAAAAGTCAATGTAGGCAAGCTAAGCCATAATGGAAAGTTATGCCATCCTGACTTGGAATCCTGTGTGAGCAGGGTGGTGGCCAGCGCCTGCCTGTTGAGCAGTGCAGTTGCAGCTTCCCTCTGGCTACCCTGTTAGGTGCTGTGTGGCTGAGACACGCTGTGATGGGACTGCTGCTTCATCTGAATCTCTGGCCAATGGAGATGCAGCTGTGTTAGGGCAAGTTCTGCCTGTCATTGCCTCTGTTTGCCTGCTTGGTGTTGAAATGGAGCTGCACAGGCCATAGTATCATCTGCCATGAATCACAAGCAGCTAAGCAACATTGAATCAAGATGAAGTGCAGAGCTTGTTTATGAGATTATCTTCAAATAAAATTTAGACAGCTTCCTACTTCTATTAAGTTGTCACCCATTAATATATGATCAGCTAATGAAATCAAGCTGACAGAATACTTCTATAAGATCTCTCAGCAATACAATGTTACACAGTTGCTACAGGAAAGGCTGATGGTTTATGCATTATTGTTACTGGTTATATTTGGGGAGGGAAAACGAGGACAACGGAAAGTTAAACTGGAGGCAAACCTTCCAGTTTAATGTGACTGATTTTATTTTTTACTATAGGTAAGAAATATCAGTTGCAATTAATATATGTATGCAGGTTTGCATAGTAGTAGTTCATCTTTCCTGGTCAAGGATGGTTTCTGATTGGTATAAAAAAGTATGGAAGTAGCATATGGATGTATTTAAAACAGCCCAGAATATAAAATACCTAACATCAGTATCTGAGTCAGCTTTTTACCTGTGAAACAACACAGAATTTTAAGGTCCTTTTTTCATCTACTTGTACTGTAAGTTATGCTTTGAAAAATTGCCTGTGCTGTACTTCAGAGATACATACCACGAAATTCATGTCACTCAATTTACAGATGAGAAGTATTTCTGATTTGCAGATTGGGGAACTGATGTGGAACAGTTAAGATGCATTATGGTGGTCCAAGTCTGGAAGCATATTTCGGAGCATCTTGCTGCTGTTTTCATGTGTTCAGCCATTCTGTCCAGTTAGTGTCTGCATGGCAGAACATGGTGGAAGAACTCTCTGTGCTCCCAAATCCATGCATTCACATGTAACTTCGGTTTTCAGCTAGAAAGATCATTAGCAGCTTTCCAGAATATCAGAAGGCAGTTCGCTCTCAGCAACACTAGACGTTGACAAAATGTTAATGAGGGAGAAATTACTTTAATGTGCACTCAGACTGGTTTTCAAGCTCCTCAGTTGTTCTCCTTCATTAATCAGTATGTGTTAATGGTAGCTTTTGCTTGCCTGTGTTCCTAAGCACCATATAATAACCAGTGGCACACTCTTTATGCCTGAAGTTTGTCTTTTTTTCTTGAAGCAAGTTTTTCAAAGTCATATAAAGCAATCAAAGCAAAATCAGAGTATTATTCTGGAGTAAACAGCTGGATATTGTAGAAAATGTATACAGTTAACTGCAACCTCATAACCATTCCACTGCATCAGTCATATTCCTCAGATACGTAAGGTCAGGAGTATTGTTTGATGGATATAATGATGTGTGGTTTTTTATTTGAATTAGCTCACATGATTGAAAGGACTTGTTCAAGCAGGTGTTGATGTATTTAAACCAGGCTATCAGATCTTCTTGTGGCCAAGGTTGAGTGTACATCCTTAATGCAATAACATTACCTAGAACTACAGACAACCTCACACTGCCAGCTGAGATACTAACATTTTACTAAACTTAATTTTTGTAATTCAGAATGAACAGTTGTAACACATGTCTTTTCTAGTAGACAAAAGCAAGGTAACTAACAATACTGATATTTTAATTACAATGAATCAAATTTTAAGATGAGGTCCACCAAGTGGCAAGGTAGATTTTTATCATGAAATACTCTTCTTGTTGTATGCTGATACCAGTTAATAGATTCAGGAAGGCAGCACTGCGCCAGCTGGCACTGAAAAAGCTGTAGGGACTAAAATTAAAGGTGGCAGATATTTTTTTTTCTCACTGTTTCTCAAGTTACTGTTGCATATTATACACTGTAAACTGTAAAATGAAAGGCATCTCACCTGGAAGGTTTCTTACATGTATAAACAATGATTTTCATAATACAGCAGACACCCATTGGAGCTTCAAAGGGTGGTCTAAATGAAGAGTAATTTTTTCAAAGTCAGGATATGATTCATGTGTACTTGCTGACACAAGGAAGCAGTTGTTAGTTTTTGAAACTGATCTGAAGAAAGAAAGGATAAACACATTTAGTGTGACATTTTATTAGGTGACATTTTGGCTGTACTCTTTAGTAGTGTTTCTACAAAGCTCATCTGTAACACTGGTAGTGAAATTGAAGCAGAAAAAGAATGGTAAGCAAAAGGCGGAATGGCGGTAACATAAAAATAAAAGAAATTGCAAGATAGTACTGTTTCATTAATAGAGCAAAAAAGAGTTTGAAGAACAGAAACAACTGCAAAGCAGATTGCCAAGTAGATGTTGTGGTCTTTGAGTATAGTTTAATGAACAATGGTCAAGACAGACTAGAAAATAGACTTTTTATGCATGCAATCTTTTGAGCAGTTAACATATTTTTTGTGCTTGAAATCTGACAAACTTTATTTGCAGTATGGTAAGTAATGACAAACACAAGGAACATTTTAATTTAATTTTTTTTTTAAAGATCTGCTTGGGTTTTTTTTTTTTTTGAGAAAGAAGTTTTGATTTGCTGTGTGCTTCTGCAAATGATTTTGAAGAAAAATTTTGAATCATTTTGAAGAAAAATATAGGCTTTAAGCTTTACTGCTGCTGGGTTTGCAGGTGGTTGGTGTTCTTGAGTATGTCAGCAGTATCATGAATCTTTGGCTTTTATTGGTAAGCTTTATTGCTACAAATGTGGCATTGGTGACCATTTCCTACTTTACCGTGGATAAGGCCTCATACAAGTGATGCATGGGTAGTATGAGCATTACCATATCTTTGGTTTTGACCATGGTTTCCTCATGCACAAAGACCTCCCCTACAATTACGCATGAATCAAACAAATTGTTTTCAGTTTAGTAATGAAATGAATAAAGCAAGATGTAAAATATTAGAACTAAATTTGAAAGTTAATGACAAGCAGGTTTATAAAGATCTGTTTTACTGTGCTTTTGTTACATGAATTAAAATGATTGCCTCTGATGCTTAATAGCAGCATCGTGGAACCAGGCAGACAGACTGGTACTTAAGACTTTGCAAAAGTATTGATTTTGTTTTCTAAAGTTATGCTTCCCTGGGATTCACTCTTCATAGCTCATCCATGTTCAGCTTTTATTGACACAGAAAACTAGAGTTAAAAGGGCTTCTACGGGCAAATCTGGATGCATTATTTGCATGCTGTGTAACTTCTCTTGAAGCAGCCCCTGAACATGGTGTTGCAGGGAGCCATGCTCAGATTCCTCAACATTTCCATCCTCTGCTGCATGCTGATCACCTCAGCAGCGGCTGCCAGCTCCCACCGCTGCTGTGAATGCTCACCATGCTGATGCAGGCACCTTAATAGGAAGCATCTAGGCCTGTCATAAACAAACAGGTTGGAAAAAAGAGTGCAAGCCTGACGTATGGTGTGGCCATAGAAACCAGCAGAGATGAGGGTGCCATTTTGGAATAAATGCAGGCTACTGTGAGTCAACAAGAAGCCAGAAAGTGTCTTTGCTGGATTTACAAAGCTATTCTGTATGTTCACATCAGAGATTTTCTGAAACATGCTATTTGCAAGAAGACATCTTATAAAAAACCAAAATCTGAAATTAAGTATGTAAGGGCGTCTTTATTTTTCACTTGCAATGGAAATTTTAGCTGGAAAATTTATAAGCACATTTACTCCTGAGGAATATTAATGTGATGAATTACTTGACAAATCATAGAATGTCTCTTTGGATGCATAAACTTTAAAGCCCAGAGCTCAGATTTCTTAGTAAAATGACTGTGCTGTTCTTGTACTATGAAGCACGGCTGAAGTTTTCTATGTCTGAATACTGGACCCAGGTAAGATTACTCATAATTTGGTAATTAGTTGCTTTTTCCTCTTTTCTTAGCAGGAGCAAAACTAAATATGTACATTTTATAGCTGGGAGGGATTTTCTGCAGCAATTTTTGGTTGTTGCTGGAAAAGATTCAAAGGCTTTATCGTAGGAGAGCTTTTAAAGTTCATCACTGTGAAGGTGATGCAGTTGGTCAATACATAATCAGAGCTTGGCATTTCTAGCACAGCTTTCAGTACGTCACTGTTTGTTTAAAAAGGAGTGACTAAATTTTAAATACAAGAAGATAAAGTGCTCTGAAAAACTTCTGCAGAGACGAATCTTGGCATTAGGGGGCTAAAACTTAAGTGATGATTTTTCTTTTGTGTTCAGGAATGGACATGTGTAATTTGATCTTTGTTTCATAGGTGTTTGTGAGATAGACTGGTTATGAGAATAATAAAACAATACAAAATAAAACTGTACTGTTTGGGAATTTTTTATCTTTTCAGGTAGATAATATTCCTGTGCTCATCTGTCTTCTAGATTTATAGATGTGGTATAAATAAAAGCATGCTGATGTACAAAGACATTTTAGGCTGTTATTGCAGTTAGTATCTGAAAAATGTCCTGGTCAGAAAACTAGGGCTTCCTGACAGACGGACACGGGGATTGAGAGAGCAGATGTTGGTCTTACATCTTGTTACACCATGTCATTTGAACAGTGTGGTTTACTATGAAACTGCCTTAATTGCTCTTGAAGGAGGAGTCATCTGGAGTTTATATTTTCTTTGTTAGGGTTTGTTTGTTTTTTTTTTTGGTTGCTTCTGTAGAGGCTGTTGTAAAATAGCACACTCTACACACGTCTACCTGTTTCACAGTCTTTCTTTTCACCCTGTGCCCTGCCCAGCAATGGTTTCTTGCCTTTGGTGCCTGTAGCTTTGTTGAACAGCAAGAATGTTGTTGACCGTTTTAGTGTCTGCAGACTGCTTTGATCATGGGCTTGTAAGTGACAGCACTGCAGTGGGTAAGGTCAGTTTTGACCTGTACCTTTTGACTACCAGAGGACTTCAAGGAATCTCATTGCAGACTTGGACAAATAGCTTTGCTACATAGTCCTTTTGCTCTTGAAAAATTTTCTAATTATGGTGGTATTTCAGTATGAGGTGTTTAATAAAGCAGTACATCAAATAGTGGGCAAGGCAAATGTTTGTTCTAGTAAGGAGAAGTATGTATTGTGCTTACAGTGGACTGGGCACTATTGTGAATTTGTATCACCTAAAGTGTGCTGAGAAAGCAATCTAAAAATCAGCAGTGTATTTGGTTTTTAAAAGCTAGTAATGTGCTTTTGGTTTTGTTGTTGGTTTGTTTTCTTTTTTCACACATATAGCAGTAAATAAAGCATTAATTACTAGCTGTGTCAATCTCATGAACTGAGTATGAAAATCAACTTCAATATTCACAGGAGATATCGAATGTTACATCCTATCTCACTTTTAATGGAATTTGACTTAGATGGGACATACACTCCCTGTTTAACTACGCTGTCTTATACAGATGAACTACACGTGGTTACACCGTTTTAGTTTTGTTCTCTGGTTTGAAGATTGAGCAAAAGTGTGGCATTGGAGGGGCTGGGAGGTGATACTAGAGCATCACTTCCATTGCCTGGGGCATTTGAAGAATATGTTTGAACTCAGCTAGAACTTAATTTCATGTCTGCTGGAGCTAATGGAAGTCTTTAAATTTACTTCATCCAGTTGTGGATGGAGTACATAGCTGGCTTTATTTAGCATCGCTACCTCTTTGATAAAGAGATGGTAAAATCAGCTGTTAAGCAGGGGCTTGAGAGGACTGGAAGGAGTTTAATTTGTTGCAGGCTGTGAGCCTTTTTAATGTTTCTGTGCTTCTCACGGCAAAGATGTGTGTGTGTGCGTTCCCATGTAAGTAGATAGACTGATGTCTTTCTGCATCTGCCAAGTTCTCTTCAATGTTTCAAGAGCTGCTCAGAGCCTTTCCAGCTTCTCCAAACATTGTACCTAAGTGTGTAAATGGACAAGAAGCAGATAAATTGTCCCCACTTAATTTTTTATTTGCTGATAGAAATGCAAGCCAGAGACGACGATGATGCCATATCTGTTTAGAGCTTATTGGTTTTGTTTAAGTTGTTGTTGAAACAAGGAAAGATTTTTATAGAGACATAAAGGTATCTATTTAAGAGGACTGAAATATGGAAAATGCTTTCTTTCTTAGTAGAATGGCTTGTTTCTTGATGAAAAATTAATAGATTAATAATGTCTGTATTTTGTATCCCTATTGCAAGTTCATCAGAGAATATACCCAAATCTAGTAATGGACCTTCCTTCCTAATCAGTTTCTAGAAATTGATGTTATTTTCATGATTTTCAGTCTACCTTTAGTTTCAAATTTTGCATGAATGGTAGGATTCATTACCAGTTTGTTGTTCAGAATAGAAAATAAGTTATGGTAGGTTATAATTGATTAAACAAAGGTCTTACATTTCAAATGAAATTATCTTTAAAGCTTGACTATGCTATATAAGTTCATATGTGACCTAAATTATCAAAGCTAAAGCATATAAAATAATTTGCTGCTAATATATATTTAATATATAAACTATTCCCTGGTTATAAACCATGAATGAAAGCAGTGTTTACAGAAGGTGATTACTGTATGGTGTTACAGTACATACTGGAAATTGCTAAATAGAAGTCACATTTGAGCATTTTCAAAGGAAATACTGATATTGATTTAGCAATATGTTTGCTTGTAAATATGAATTTATTGGTGCTCTGTCAAACTCAGATTGCTCATGGGAAACCCACAGTAACATTATTGAAGGGTGAGAATATTGATGTGGCAAGTAAACCTTGGTAACTATTTGTATATTCCATACTATTTACTCTTCTAGAAAAAGTTAGTATAAAAATGTTTTCTACATTTGAACATTCAGTTGTGAATAATGCAAAAAAAAAAGAATTTTCAAAGAAGTGGAGAATTAATGAAAGGGTGCTTGGTCACCTGAAATCTACAAAGTGAATGAGAAATGCATACATTTACACTTCTCTGTATTGTGTGACTTGAGATTATCTTGGTGTTTGGTGCTAGTTTAATTTTGTAGCAAGAAGTAAAATTCACCCAGGTGAGAGGACTCCTACACAGTCCTTTCAGCTCTTGTGGTGAGACTGTATTGGACACTAGCAGGTGTAAGAGTTGTGCTTCAGTTTCCTGTAATTACCCTAAATAAAACTTAGTGCACAACTGCCTGTATTTGGGAGGGCTCCTGGCTGTAGCCAATAGACTCTTAACTGGCAAGATGAGAACAAGCTCCAGCCTGGAGGGTTCATGAGCCATGCAGTACGAGACAGGTTCTTGATTAATGCCCCCATTTTACAACAGTCACTGATGTGGGATGGGAATGAACAAAGTGTTCACAGGATAGAGTGACACTGCAGGTCTATATCATGAGTGTAAATTGAAGAACCAGGCATGCAGTTACATCTCCTGACCCTTAAGTGTTGTTTCTGGTGCTTTCAGTTTTCAAGAGCATGATCTTCCACGGAAGTCTGATCCTTTGTATGTTCCTTCCTGTCTAAACTACAAACAATAAGCTGCATGGAAACTGTAGTAGCTAGAGATCAACGATGCTAAGGTTGCGTATCTTCAACTGCCTCTGAGCTGTTGGTTGCTACCCAGCTGAGACATGGCTGTGACAGTCTAGGCACTCACCTGCTCTGTTCCAGTGCAAGGTTAAACATGGTTGCCTAACCCAAAGGAACCCGTCCATGTTGTCATGGGACAGTAAGGAGCATTCTCTGTCAGGTGCTGGTGTGTCAGTTGTCCTTACCAGCACGCAGCGAGCACCCCAGTGTGGCTTGGTCTGAACCTGCCAACCCCCAGTCAGGTATGCAGAAATCCATGTCTGGCAAACCAAGCATCTGGCAATGGAATGGCATGATGGCTTTGCATGAGCCAAACAGTGCAGCAGCCCACTGTGCACTGTCACCACAGCACAAGAAGTCTGCTCCTGAAAAGACACTTCGATACTATGTGTAGTGTAAGAGGCAAATTACTGGTATCAAGACACACAGGGTAAGGAAACATGAATATACCATAAACTTCCTCATGTAAATACTGATACTTCTTGTAAGAGGCTTTTAAGTGCCATAGGTAATAAATACGCAATTCAGGAAACTATAGAGCTGCCTTTGGCCTGTTTTTATTATCTTGTCTCCATCTCTCTCTCATATTACCTGTAAACCCAACCACACAGTACACCTGACTGTGGGACTGGAAACCGCTTCGGTATTGTGCTTGTTTGCTTAACTTGGCCTAGAGTCATTTGGGTGAAGCGCTTAGACAAAAAAGAAGCATTTACATGATTGTGTGGTCCCCTGTATTCATGAGACAGGGATGAAATGGATGAGATTGTTTCTCCTCTTCTGGATGGATAGATCTTCAATATTTTGGTGAATCTACATAGATTTAAAGCATGTCTGAGCATCTAAATAATCACGAAGTGAACGGTGTGATGGACACATTCTTCTTGAATATTAGTTGCTGAATTAACCTTGCTGAGTTTTTTCCTTAAAAGCAATGACACTCTCACGTGCACTGTGGTTAGAAGTAGAGCAGCCATGCTCTACTTCTTAGATAAGAACTTCTTAGATAAGAACTGGAGCCTGAACCAACAAAATTGTATGAAACAACTTGCAATCTTCTTTCAAAATTTGTGTATCTGCTCTGGATGGTCTAGAGGCATTTGCTAAGGCGTGTTTGTATCAGAACTGTACTGATCTTTTGCAGTGTTAGTATTTACTTTGCCTTCCATGATTCTCTGCTTCTATCTGTGGTATCATTGCTTTTTTTTGGCAAGATGGCTCTTTCTGCCTTTTTTTTGAAAACTGGGCAATAGTATTTAGAAGGATAGGAAATAGTTGATTTACATTTGGTTTTCATATGTATTAAAATTAGAAAAAAATCATATTTAATTTTTGTTTGGTTGGGTTTTTTCACAAGAGCAATATGTATGTTAATCGCAACTGTACCTTTAAAGAAGGTGATTAAAAGACTCGTTTCTTTTAATATGAAATGTCAACCATTCAACAAGATGTCTGATGAACTGTTAAAGAGTATTCTTGGCCACATATACGGTAGGAACATCCAATTAAAATGTCACATTAAAGGGGATGTAAGATTAATGCACCAATACCTGTGAAGCTGTTTTTTGCCCTTAGCTGTGAAGGTGTTTTTTGCAAGACAGTTTTCTGTGTGAAATAGGCAGTATCCATAAAGCTCATTTTTTGCCAGTACAGATGTATCAGTTGTAGGGTAAGTGAGCCATCACAGCTCTGAGTGAAGTATTTCTCCTCTGTGCATATTTATTAGACATAGCTGTCTGCAAAAATGCATAATATGGGTACAGACCTCTTCTGTGTCTATGCTACAGTAGGTCTTTTTGGGATAGGTATATACTTGCAGGGTGTGCAACTATATATATGTATATATAAAAATAAGTTATTCAGATAGTTCTGCACTTCATATTCTTTTTATTACAGACTTATTTCTTAGTCCAAGTTGACTCATTTTGAGGGAAAAAACCTCATAAAGGATAAAAGGAGAGGAAAGCTGCAAGTTAAAGTTACTCTTTCTAAGTATCTCTCTATTGTTTCTGAGTAACAGATTGAGAATTACATTAGATGTCTGGGGTGATCAAGCAGTAAGTGCAATATTCCTCCTTGTAACTGTCAAGCTGAAAGTTTTTACTTCTGTTTTTTCCTGTGGCTGTCAGATGTAGCTGTCAGCATTATTTTGGCAAATGTTAACTAGATATGCACTAGGGAGAGGAAAAAGAAACGCACTGTCAAGATACTTTTTAAGCCAAATCTTTCTCATTGAGTGAGAAGGGAACTGTTAGAATTTCCTACAAATGTATTGTAGGAAAAAAAAGATTATTTTTTTTTTCAAAATACTTACAGACAAAGTATTTTTTTGCAGAGGAATCCAGAGAACATTGGTGAGGCTGGTTGATTCATCATAGTTTTGTTGTCTCTAACTGTCCTGCTTCTTCCTCCAGACAAGTTCTGGTTTTTGACTCATTTGAGTCCATCCACACACCCTTGCTTGCTGGATGAAAAAATCTGTTCTGCTCTGGTCTTTCAGCAGACTTTCCATTTTGTGGGGAGACTTTCTGCTAGGGTACATGCCAGCATAAATGCCAGATGTAGCTGGCTAATGCTTGTGACCAGTAGGAGGTAGATTTGGCATGAGTGATTATAGCTGTTCCCTGGTATGTGGAGGTCAGCTTAAAAATGTTTTTTGGTATTTTCTGACCAACTTCTCATTTGGCTTGTTAGTTATCTTCAGGCTATCTGTTCCATTTTCCTGTTTGTAATGCATATAAACTTGAAAACTAGAATCAGTGATGTGTCTAGCTGTCTCCCTCTGTTGTACTTTTTGCTGCTTACTGGACAATATTCACTGCATACAGCACACTTCTATTCAGTATTGATGCTCAGACACCTTTTTGAAGGTTCCTACTTGTGTAGCTTCATAGTTGATCCAGTGGTTGCAGTTGAGAGTTAAAAAGCACTGTTGTTCTGCTCTCAAAGCTATGCACGTTTCTGCTGGAACTCCCATATTACCCATCATTGACCTGTGGAAGGAAAGACAGAGATTGTAAGCCTCTTGTGGGACAGTTCATGAATAATATAATTCAATCAACAAAGTGGCCCTTCAGTCTTCTTCCTATACTCCTTAAGCATGAAACACTGCCATCTTACTTTCCTGTTGACTGAACCCTTCAGGAATCTTTGCTTCCCAACAAAAGCCAGAAAGGAGCACAGATCCTTTATTTCAGAGGATCCAGGCTTCTCCCAGCCTGCTGAGGATGTAATTCTCTTTGTTGTCACTAATGTGTTTCTGTATCAGAAACTCTATTCTGAATCTCAGCGAAAAATTAGCTTACCTTGAATGTCATGTATTCCATAGGTCCTTGTATGTTCTGCAGTGTTTTACAGGCTATAGGTCCTTCTGGCAAATTGTGATCATCAGTATGACAGGTAAATAAAAGGATGAAAACCTTCACTAATATTGGTGAAATCTTCATGCCTTTGCACACACCTGGAATGATTAAAACTAGAGCAACCTAATAATGACATTCTTCACATTCTTGAAGGACAATACAATTTAGGTTAATAGTACTTTTTTTGTCTGACTATGGTAATGGTACAGAGCTTTAGAGAGAATGAAGAAATAGTTTAAGAAGTATGAGTGCTGCCAGCTTTAGAAGTGTGCACAGAGGCAGAGAGATTACTGCTTCAATTATAAGAAGAACATTAGCGGTAACGCGCCACAATCCTGACTTCATCACAAATGCGCAGTTTTTAAATTCTTAAAAGTCGCTTTCAAGCAGAGGATGTTTGTAGAAGATAACACAAACAGCTTTTATGATACATGTTATTTAGAATGTAGAGTTTCTAAAGGGAACAGCTGCAATAGATAGGTTGCATTGTTGTAGAGTCATGGGGCCAAATGGATTTCTGGATCTCCTGTGTCTCTCCAATGGCTAATGTGTGTGTCACTGTAGAAGTACTGAACTCACTGATTTATGCTTAACTAATATCTGTCTTGCATTTGGCTAAACCACATTTTCAAAAAAGACTGCTTTTCTTGATTTGAAGATAAAAAGGAACAGAGAATGCACCACTTCACTGCTGGTATATGCTAATTTAATAATTCTTATTGATAATCCATATGTTCTGTTCATAGTTTGAGTTGGTTTCAGATCAGTTAGTTGGTTTGAGGCAGTATCAGCTGCCTTCCGTTGCTTCTTGTTGCTTCTTTGGTGTGAGTGAACCAGGTCTAGTATGATGTGTTTCTTCTTTGTCATGATTCTGTACAGTAGCCGTATTCTTCTTAAGTTAAACAGCCTTTTTCTTTTTATTATAAAACATTTTCTCTATCCTCTGAATAATATTTGTAGTTTTTTTTTTTTTTCCTATGTGATGTACATAGAATCATAGAATTCATAGAATTGTCAGAGTTGGAAGGGACCTTAAAGATCATCTAGTTCCAACCCCACTGTCAATGACAGGCACACCTTCCACTAGATCAGGTTGCTCAGAGCCCCATCCATCCTGGTCTTAAAACTTCCAAGGATGGGGCTACCACCACCTCTGTGGGCAACCTGTTCCAGTGTTTCACAACCCTCATGGTAAAGAAATTCTTCCTAATGTCTAACTTGAATCCACCTATCTCTAACTTTAATCCATTCCCTCTAGTCCTATCACTGCCTGACAGCCTAAAAAGTCCCTCACCAGCTTTCTTGTAGACCCCCTGTGACAGCATGTAGGAAAACAAGAGACACTGTATAGAGTATTCCATCACCAGAGTTGCCAGCATAGTGTGTTTAAAGTATCTCTTTTTTATTTGGCATCACAGAAGATGAAGATTTTTGAGGTCACAGTATTGCTATGAAATGTCCTGTTGTGACTCTAAATCCTTCAGGGTTTCTGCTTTCTTCAGCATAGCCAGGCCACCATTTTGTAGTCATGGACTGTGTTCCTTATTGCTAGTTATCTTTGTGGTTAAATTCCTTGAACAATAGTGTACATAAAATATGCCAATGTACTGAGTAAGTGAGGCTGCTGGTGGTGCTGCTTCCACATCCTCATAGTTTCTTTCTGTGTTTTTTGCCCCCAGATTCTCTGTTTTCTGGAAGCTGTCACACTGTTGAAATTTTTGTAGTAGTGACTTAATTCCAGGTCATCAATGAAGAAACTGAATACCATAAAATAGTCTTGGGTCTTGCATATCCTGACTTAAAAGTTTCTTTTTAGATGATATCAGCCTGTTGATGGTTGTTAGAAATGGGTCAATAATCAGGTTCTTAACCCATTTAATGTGTCCTCTCTCAACAATGAGAGTGCTGTTGTAGAATATTGTATAATACCAAATCAAATGCCTTACAACAATCCCAAGAAAATTACATGTTCAAAGACATACAACTATATTGACTGGCATTAATTACATTCCTGTATCGCCTTTATCGAGCAAATGCCTGGAACACATGTATTTCTGCTTTTCCGTTGTTTTATCCAGGACTGGTGTTTTGTAAAGTGGACTGAAGTTACCCAGCCATCCGGCTTACAAACTTTAATTGTCACAAAATTAACATTTTTTCAGTCTTTAAAAATTTGCTGTAGTTGAACATCACAGCTTCTGGGATCTCTTCCACATCTTTTGGTAACTCTTATGAAGAAAGTTGTCCAGGCTTGTTGATTAAATAATGGCTAGTGTTTCCTGTGGGTATTAAGGAACTTAATCATCTTTATGTCTTTCAAGGGCATTATCTTCATTCTTTCTAAACACGCAGCATTGAACATTAAAAAATTCCTTTTTTTTCAGAATTATTTTATTATCAGTTACTGTAATTTCAAATTATATGTTTCTCATTTCCATATTCTTTGCTTGATTGGAGAAATGCAGAAAATGACATTATTCTCTCCTTACCCCGTGTTTTACCATCATATATATATGTGCATATGAAGACAAGAATATCCCTTTGATGTAGCTGGATTTACAATTATCTCGTAACTCCTGTTTTCCTTACCTTGAATTTCTCTAGGTATTCAGTTGTGTCTGGCATCTGTTTGCTGTATACTCTTTGATCCACCATAACATCCTCTGGAGCTAATTATTCACTCATTCCAACCTGAGAATTGAGGATGAAAATTGGCCAAAATGGTTACTGTAAATCAATGCTGGTTTGAATTTCCCGACTATAAATTTCTAAAGTCATGTTTTTACATGTAGGTGAAATCAGAGGGCATGCTTTCTGAGTCAGTGAAGTTGTACTGATAAATTTTATCACAGCAGTTGATAGTTTTATGAGGTTAAGGCTGTGTTTCTTAGAAAAAAATCATAGAAATTATTAATCATCTCTCAATATCAGGCATAATTTTCTATTATCAGTACAGTTACTATACAGCTAAAATAAATTGTTGTAACATCTATATACATTGGAGGAAGTTTTTTTTTTCATGGTTTTACATCAAAATTAGCTATCTAATAGCTGTATAAATACCATCCTTCTGTAAATTCAATAAACTATAATTCAGTAATTCTTATGGATGTGTCTTTTGTCTCATACATCAGTGAAGAATTAAAAAACTGAAGCAAATTTTTTTTATACATGCTAATAACTAGTGTAATTTACATAAGAGTAATTTGAAATACTCATTATGTGAAGCAAGTTCTGTGCTTTTGGGGATGGTTATTAATAAGATTTAAGGAGGAACCAGCCTAAAGTGACAAAGTAAGAGAAGTGGTTCAAAAACTTGTCTTTCCATGTCTGTTTATACTACCTATTGCAACCAGACTTTCATATCCACACACTTCACTTTTTAAGTACCCAGAAGTGTAATGGCTATTATTTTACCATTTCCTAAGTCATGATTGAAATTGCCTTCTGAAGGGAGGCAGCATGTTTTCAGTTTTTGGTTTTGATGCTGAATAGATGTCAGCAGTGCTCTCTTGTGGGTGATCAGAAAATAATGCAACACAGATGTAGACAGTCTTTTTATATTCAGTGTTACAAAGCTGGACTGGAAGAATCAGGAGAAATATTTTCCAGAAATACTTTTTAGGCTACTTTAGTATCTTGCTGAGTCTCTAATAACCCAGGTCTGTTTACAAAACTTAATTGTTTGATATTCATCTACCTGTATAGGTCCCAGACAGGTATAACTGTTATATATTATAAAGAAGATGCATCAATGACATGTTCATTCACATGCTTTTTGTATAACCTATTTTAAGGAAAAAAAAAAATACTCTCCATATGAAAATACTTAAGTGCTGGTCTGTTGACTGTATCCACTTGTTATGTTGCTATGTATTGCTCTCCTGTAACAAAGAAATTTGTTAACATATTTTCCCAATTGATTTTTGTAGCTTCAATTCCTTTTCAGACACTTAGTGTTGTTGCTAACATTGCTGTGTAGCATCACTCGGAGAAGTAGAAAACACTTCAGCCAAAACTCCCCTTATAAACATTGTTGATCAGCATCTTCCAGTTGATCAGCATCTTACAGTTAATCAGCAGTATGGGCTTAGGCTGAACACTGTCTCTCATTCAGCTTGTTCTTAGAAATTTGCCATTGTCATATTGTCATCTATTTTTGATACAACAAGGACTTGGAAACTTGCTGCCATAGTGCATGTGCCTTTCATAGAATGATGCAAGATAATGCATTCCTCCTTTTAATTCATGGTCTCTGAATGACAGATGGTGGGATATTTTACTTAATGCTCTGAGTTAGCTCACTGACAAGCTTCATTTCAAATTAAGAACATTTACGGACTCTTGTTATCTCACTTCTGACTTTTCCATGGAAACTTAACGTTTATGGGGAATTATAAGACACATGACTTACTTTATCTTTATAATAACTGCTTTTATCTCTTAAAACAAAAAAAAAAGCAGTAGAAACTGGCAGACTGGCAAGTAGTCTAAATAGATCAGTTTCTAATCAAGATGGTATAAAAAACCAAATAATTTTCATTTTTACAGTACATCACAGACTGTTCAAGAAAACTGATAGCTCTATTTCTGTTGGGTTTTTTTTCTTCACAAAAACCTCAAAATATACTTCCCTTCCGTATGAAAAATTAAAACCACTAGGCAGTGCACATGAGTATACATAATACTAATTTTAGCTGCTTGGATGGTGCATCAGTCGAAGAGAGCTGGTAAATGCTGCTGAAATGAAGAGACACAGTTATTTTTGAATGGCATGTGAATGTTGCAGGTGGGGATGCCATTATGAAATGGCATTTGCTGTAAAAAATTAAATACCCCATGCCCAGGAGAGTCCTCAGCACTGGCCAATGAGAAATTACTATATATTATGTCACCAGCCCCTTGGAGTTATATCTTTTAGGGTGATATACTATTGGTTGCTAGTTAGATTCTATGGGAGGGATTACCAGCACCATTTGTGGCTTCCCCTTCAGATCCTTATTTGGTAGCTGTTGATAGAGCAAGTCTTCCCAGCAGCTGAGAATCTTAACATACGTTATTCATTAAGTCCTCATGTCCAGGAAATATGCATATCCCTAGCTCTTCAGATATTTCTTCAGCTTGTACAGTATGTCTCTTCAATGTTGCCTCTGAATGCTTGGAGTTTTACAAATGGCATTGATACAATCGGAAGACCATGCATTTGGATTTCATTTCAGTATGTCTCCTGTGCACACATTTTCTGAGAACCTGAAAATCAGCAAAAGGAATTAGGAGAGAAAAAAAGGAATCTTTCTTCTTGGATGTCTTTTACAATATCAGATAGCAAAGAACTGATTAGTTTAGATTGGTAATACAGAAAAAAAAAAAAGAATCAAAAATGCCTGAGGCAAACTATTTGTTCTCAGTTTCTTGGGGATACATAAAGGTAAGATTTTATTTTTACCTTTTAAGAACCTTGATTTGCGGTGCATGATTGCATGATCACTGGATGGCATGAGCATTTATTAAATGCTCTGATTATGATTAATATGAATATAAAGTAAAAAATCAGAAAAGCAAGCCTTTGTTCAGTA
>JANVCC010009942.1:1008307-1020368 GCA_025345505.1 Todiramphus chloris collaris | reverse complement strand
CATTCTGGCTGGGCCTGATCCCCTGCCTGTCCTGCACTTGTGCTGTGCGTTCACTCAAGATGAATGTCTCCATAATTTTTCCAGGTATCAAGGTCAGGCTCACAAGCCTGTAGTCCGCCAGATCCTCCTTCCAGCCCTTCTGGAAGGAGATGGCATCCCTTATGATAGTCTAGACTGAGCTCCAGCTGTGCTTTTGCGTTTGTAACTTTTTCTCTGTGTGACCAAACAAGATCCTTGTTCGCATCCCAGGAAGCCTGGCCCTTTTTCCAAAGGTCGTGAATTCTCCTTTTTTCCTGAGTCTCAGAGAGATTTTCCTATTCAGCCAGGCCAGTTGTCTTCTGTTCTTCTTATTCCTCAAAATTAAAAAATTGACCGTTCTCCCAAGTAGGTCTAGGGCTATATAACATGTATGAAGTTATTCATAATGACAACAGATATATTCCTTGTGTAAGAATTAAGGCTCCAACATTGCATAATATGTGATTTTTTTTGGTTTTCAGTGTCATTAATCTGTTTTTCTATGAATCGAAAATGTATGAGAACCTCCTAATGAGCAGAACATAACCATGGTCAAAATGGCAAGCTGTCTTTTCTGGAGGTACTGAGGGGCTCAAGAGCCTTTGCCCTGTGTTCTCTTAGTCACAAAAGCAGAGGCAGTGCCATGGCATTCTGGATATCTGAAGTCATTCAGACAGATGCTTCTTTTCACTTAATTTTGTCTGACAGCTTTGCTTCCAAACCTCCCTTTGATGGGTCTAAATTTTTGCATATGACTGAAACCATAAACATCAAAGCAGAAACAGGAGTCACTGCTCCTCCTCTGTTGTCAGCTTGCACTCATCAACAGCTGCAGCCCTCTGCCTCCCCATTTCTTGATCCTCAGTAAGAGGAGCTGGTGAAGTCTCACGGGAGCAATCAGGGATCTTGGTGCTGCAGATTTAAAGCTTGGTGACATTTCCAGTCTCTTCTTGATTTGTTTGGAATTTGAGGTGTCTAGTAAATGTGGCTGCTATAAGGTAATGAAAAAAAATTAAATGAAAAAAAGAAAGAATGAGAAGAATAACTATCTGGCAATTAGAATGGACACGCTACCCTTGGTTGGTTTCATTGTCTTCATTAAAAATTAATATTGGAGGAAGGAAAAAAATAGACATATGTTTTAAAGAGCCCAACTTCTATTTTTCTTTTTGTATTATTATTATTATTTATTTATTTATTTTGTTTTAAGGTGTTTTTAAAATCTTAAACTAATTAGGCTCCTATGTTAGAAACATAGGGTTTGGATTTTCCTGGGTTTGCTGGAATATTCAATGAGTACCAGAAAAGATGCAGGTACATTTCAGCTAAGAAGAGATAATTTGGAGGGAGTCATTAAAACTCTATGTTGAAATACAGCATTGCCTCCACGGCTATGGAGGCAAAAGCCCACTGCAAAATAGTTCTTTTGTCAGTATTACTTAATCTGGTTAGAAGGTGCAGAAATGCGCTGCATTGCTGGTGTGAACTGCGTCTAATCCAAAGTGCCTGTAGTTGTCACTGGCAAGAGGCTTTCTGAGTTGTACAGAGTCTTAACACAAACAGGACCTGTTGCCAAGTATGAGGTCCTTCAAGTCCTGAAAGTGTTTTGTAAAGGTTTACATAAGATACTATTTTGATTGTTTTTTGAAATGCAATTTCAGAGAGTGTTTTTCCTGGAAAAGAACAAATTTTAAATTTTCTTGCAAAATGAAAGTTTTAATTTCTTTTTAGTTGTAATGACGTTTTCATAATGAAAGTTGACTGCCTCTCTACAGCACTAGAGATTCAGGAGAAGTGGAGATCATACAGTCACAAGTCACAATTACAGCCAGATCAGAAATAATGAGGCAATTTGTGAAATAGAGATCTGCTTATACTGAGGTATAGGCTGTGTTTATCTTTTTGTGTTTTTACTGTCATTGATATTAAGCATCTGTTGTAAAATCTCCAAACATAAAAATAAAGTTTTAAGAATCACAATATCCGTAAGATGAAACTCAGCAGTGAATTTTGTAATATTTGTAATTCTTTTAAAAATTGTTCTCTCTTTCTTAATTCTTTTCAAGACAAACAACATGAAGTTGAAATCCCTTCTCCAACACAGAAAGAGAAGGAGAAAAAGAAGAGACCAATGTCCCAGATCAGTGGAGTCAAAAAACTGATGCACAGCTCCAGTCTAACTAATTCCAGTATTCCCAGATTTGGAGTTAAGACAGACCAAGAAGATGTTCTTGCCAAGGTAGAAAATATATAAATCCTTGAATTTAAAGCATTGAGTTGCTTGTGTGTTATTATGCCATCCTCTGCTTATAACCATTAATCTGAAGCTCTAGCACCCAAGATCATTCTCACTTGAAATAGTATAAATTTGGTGAAGTGGAAGAATAACAAATAAAATCAGAATCAGGCCATAAGGGTTAATTTCTGCATAGACAGGATTTCGTCTGGAGATAGAATGCAAATTAGCATTTGTGTATGCATTAATAAAGCTGCTATTCATAAATAAGAGCTGAAGAATGAAAGTAAACATACCGTATACTGTCACAGGAATGAAAATATGTAGCAGCCCTATTATTTTTTTTGAAAATGCACAGCTGGTATATACCGTTATAACTATCCTTCCAGCACCTGTATTTTATCTATGTCGTTTTATGTATATTATTCATGGGTTTGGTTTTCAGTGACATTTCCTATGATATTTTCACCAATATCTAACCAGTTGGCAAAAATATGAAACTCGTATAAAATGATTATTCATTTCATTTTAAGAGAATTGCATTTTGAAATATGACTATTGTTATGTTTTCAGGAAATCATCCTATGTATTTGAAGAGAGTTTCTGAGAACTAGGGAGACAGCAGCAGAGATACAGCATCTCTGGAGGTTTCCTTCTCACTGAACTGTGCTGTCTCTAGGCAGTGAGATAGCAAAGAATGTCAGTTCAGCTCAGTCATGATATGGTAAAATTTTTTCATCTGCAGCAGTTTAAGAGGCACTCTTTCTTGCTTAGTGAATTAAAATCTGAAAAAGTGCTAGCTGCAAATTCAGATAATGCAAGATTAGTAGCAGCAGCTTCCCCCTTCCAGAGTTTGACATGTAATATTCACAGTGGCAAGGTTTGAATCTTCATGAGTCTGCTCCTTGTAGCTGTTTCAGTCAAAAATCACTGGAATCTCTGTGTTAGGCTTCAATGTATTTGTTGCTTGATTCTTCTCTAGGAACTAGAAGATGTGAACAAATGGGGCCTTCAGGTTTTCAGAGTAGCAGAGTTATCTGGAAACAGACCTTTGACAGTCATCATGCACACCATTTTTCAGGCAAGTAGCAGCAGCTGAGTTGCTTTTTGCTTCTCTTAGAGATTCTTCTGTGCTTTGTAATGTTTTTCTCTTTTCCTTTTCTAGGAACGGGACTTGTTAAAAACATTTAAGATTCCAGTAGATACTTTAATAACTTACATGATGACCCTGGAAGACCACTACCATGCAGATGTGGCATATCACAATAACATACATGCAGCAGATGTTGTTCAGTCAACCCATGTTCTGCTATCAACACCAGCATTAGAGGTAAACTACACTGAGGTGGGGAAGAGGCAGGCATGAGCAAAAGGGACATACTAGGACTCTTCTAAACTAAATATTAAAGACCTTACTTTCTACAATATTTTTAAAATAAATCTTGATGTTTCTTTAATGAATTCTACTCTTTTAAAGATACTTTGTAAGGATCAAAGCCTATTTACATGTAAATATTGTGCAGAACATGTCACATCTTTTTCTACTATATCATGCAGATTTGTGCTATCATAACCTTTTTCATTCTAGCACAATGCAAAACTTTTTTCCACCATCTTATTAGTAATAATACATACTGTTCCGTTATTATTTCCCATGTGGGATTTTCACTAACCACCATTAGTGGAATTGTTTAGGAATGATAGTGATAAATGAGATTCCCTCTATAGGACTTTTTGATTTTTGCTGTTTTCCTTGTGCATATTTTTTCTTTTCATGAAAGGCTACTTTTGTGTTTGTTTTGTAGGCAGAGTGGAACATGTACTAAATTTTTACTGTACTATCTAATATTTTTTTCATAAATATTTCAAAATTGTTTGGAAAAAAAATTCATATGTTATTTTCTAAGGAATTCTCTTGTCCAAAGTGCTTAAATCTCTGAAGTATAAGGAAGAGCAAGAAAGATGAAGATTACTTTCCCTTTTTTAAGCACTATTCAGGTCTTAGTATCCCAGTAAATTGTTGTGAAAAGGTAGATAAAAGAAGCAGATGAAATTTTAGTAGTTCAGAAGGATTTACCCTCTTTTTCAAGGAGAGATGCATTTTGAGCCTTGTCAAAATGACTGGTCTTTCATATTACTGAATGCTTCTGCTTTGCCTTCTTAAAAAGGAATTAAAAGTAAGCCTTAAGATTGTTGGCAGGTCTTCATCCTCCTCAAAGACTTGGGAGTTCTGTCGGGAAAGATTATCTCAAGAAGAAAGATGAGATTATGTTCTTAAATCACCAGTGGCTTCGTCAAACAGCTGAACCTGACACCAGTAGCATTTGTTCATGTGTGATTTTTTTTGTGTTGTTTTTGGTCTTCCACTGCTGACCTACACACTTCTCAGCTGTTATTGGTCAATTGTGAAAGCAATTATATAATGTGGGTGGGTATAATGGGACTGGATTCAGTGACATGCACGTCCATTGTTGTCCTGTTTTCCTGCTAATCTCATACAGAAGGAAAATCAGTAATGTTATGTAAGATGCCTTGTAGTCTATCGCCATTTCCTTTAGCATCATTTATGAGATGTGTGTCTAGCAAGTATGGGACAATAGACAGGAGTCAGGCTGAAATTTTTAACTTCAGTTTGTGCTATAGGTTAGAAACCTGTAGTTAATGATCTAGTAAAAGTTGATTTATTGGCACACTGAAGCTGAAAAAACCTTAGTTGTTACAAAATTTAGTGATGCTGTCAGTGTGAAGTAAGGATGGTTTTAGTTTGGCCAAACTTGAAATATTTATGAAATTCTGCATAACTGACAATTTTACAAAAGGTTGTGATAGCCTATGAGGTAAAATTTCTTGAGATCAATGATACACTTCTAATGCATTTTGCTTGTTTAGATCTAGATTCAAAATAGAATCCTTCTGATTGGAAACACTTTTTCATTGTTTAGTGATTGTCATTTCTGTTTCATGGTTTTCTAGGCAGTGTTCACTGATTTGGAGATTCTTGCAGCAATTTTTGCCAGTGCAATACATGATGTAGATCATCCTGGGGTTTCAAACCAGTTTCTTATCAATACAAGTAAGTTTGATGTTCAGTGGGTTTTTCAAAAATTTGCTGCAAGATCTGCACACAGCACCTGAAAAATACACATTTCATTCCATGTTTGCTTCTATTTGTAACTTTTCTCAGTAACTAGGTAGGTGTTTGTATTTAAAACTGGATTATTATTTTGCATTTTTTGTAACTTTATAAATAATTTACATAGTATCCTCTAGCAAGAATTACTAAGACATGAACCATAAACCTGGCACCGTTTCAGTGTATTGGATGTGGTCACTCCTGGAAATTAATTGGTTTACATTAAATAAATAAATTTGTAGGAGAAAAATGAAGGAAGATTAAATAAAAATCAAAAAAGGAAGATAACAGTTTGTGTATTGATATTGGAGACATAACCAAGGATAGCCATACATTAAGAAATTCAGAAAACAGGTTGTGGGTTTTTTTCAGAAGTCTTTTGCTGGAGGGAAAAAGCCCTAATGAAATGAGAGCATAGTGTCATTTCCAAATTTGAAACCCAGCATACTTCTGCATTCCACAAGGCTGTTCTCTGTAGCACTGCATGAACCTCATCCCCCTCTTTAATCTTCTACTACTGAAAGAACACTGTTAGCTTTGTTGAACCTGTTAATGACACATTTACCGAATGGCTTGCTGCTCCAATGTAAGCTGCTTTGATTTCAGTGGCCTGTGTTACTAGTATAAGGGGGCAGCACATTTTAAGTCAGTGCAAGTTCCACCACACAGTGTTACTTGTTTTGCTATCTGACAACTCGTTTTATGGTAACTTACCCAGAAGTACAAAAGTTGAAGTAATACTAATAATCCAATCACATAAGAGAAAAAGGCTACAGAAATGGAAACAGAAGTAAATTTGTATGTTTGACCCCTTTGTACAATTATAGATACTGTCATTTCTGCACTTGTGTGAATCTATTGCACCAATGCTAAAATAGCATCACCCCAAATCAGTGGTATCGTTTGAAGAAGGGAGCTCCTCTTCTGACTTATTGCTGCTGTACATTCAAATAAGAACTCCACTCCAGTTTAGCCTGTATCTAATTTTATTTGCCTTAATGGCCTGAGGGCTACTCTGTAGTGAAATTAAATTTGATGACTCACCTGCATGGAGGAGGATTGGGATTGACTCTAGATTTCTAGTGCTTTATTGGTAGCCAGTACATCACAGCACTATGGTATAGGAAGAGAGTGACTCAAGCTTTGTGCACAAAACAGTGTGTAATACCTGTTACCTAAGAGTGGACATATGTAACTAAAGTTTATACTTGTTTGATCAGAAATTGAGTATCAGGATACCTTCTTGGTGGCTCTGAGCTGCTACACAGAAACCTGGAAGCAGGATGACTGGCTAGTTGAAGAGACTGATAGTGATACATAAAGATTTCACTTTTAGGCAGATAGTTGAAATTAAGCTACGTAAGAAGTGGTTATGATGATGCTTATTTAATGGAATGTCTTGTTTTAATCTGTTCATGTTTTGATAGAGAAGGCTTCTGTGTCGATCAAGTAACATCACTAACTGGAACTCCTGTTGCCAAGCCCAAAGATATAAATAGATTTTGTCCCTTTTTAGTTGTTCTGTGTACAAGGAAGAAACAGTAGGGACAAAGAAAAAGACCATCTGATTTAGGTCTCTCAAATCTTAAGTTTTCCTAACTTCTAGAAGATCATTTGCTTTCACCTAGTTGTTTTTCAGTGAACCTTACAATGTATTAACACCTCACTAAGAAATATAAGAATAAAATTTTTAAAAGCACTTTAAGTATGTACATTTTTGGCATATTTCAGATAGTTCCTTAAAAATTTGTCCTTCCAGACAAATACTCCTGAAGTTTATAATGTGCTTCAGAGATTACCAAGGGGGAACTTCCATTTCCTCTCCATTACAAAGTTGAGCCATTTTAGGTCTGTCCATAGCTCAAGCCCTTGAGCCAAGTATTTTTGCAATGTTGAGTGTTTTGCAGTTGTGCCTTATCAGAAGGCTGTTTGAAAATAAAATAAACTAGTGCTTGTCTTCTTTGTAGGAAAGATAAAAATTAGGGAAGCTTTCTAAATATTCTGTGAAGGATGAGAGGGAGATCATTTGACAAATACACTTTATCTTTCTTTGTGCTGTTAATGGTTTCGCTGCCATCAGGAAAAGGAAAGGTAGAAGAATTATTTCCTGATTCAAAAGACTGATTTATTCAACACAGAAGAGGAGGACAGCAGGAGAATGGATGTTAAGACTAATGAAATCTGACAAGCAGAGCTTTTATAGGCACTCCACTGAACCAGAAGGATCTTAAAACAATGATGCTGTAAAAGAAGATAAAGAGGACAAAGAGTAGAATAGACTGATATATGCTTAGATTTAGGATAGAACAGCAGCAATAAATAAAAGTTAACATCACACATGACAGATGTGATTGCATAAAAAGTATGCTTTTATGACAAGTATGATTCATTTGCAATCTGTGTCTTAAAATATATGCAAGCATACTTTGCAGGATCCCTGGATAGAAGCTAAAGCTATGCAGAAAATTGCTATAACTACTTTTAGTGTCAGAGTGGGCTATTCAGGGTCTAAGCAGACAAATGCAGACCTTGCGTGTGTGCCTTAGCGTGGTCTTCACTAGGAAGGTGTGTGTTGTTCTTAGGGCCAAATGAAGTGACTGAGCTAAGAATACCTCAGTTGGAGAAGGCAGCATTATGACATCGGGCATTGACCACACTCAATTACAAGGCAGTGGGCAAGGCCACTGCTTGCATTTTCAAGCATTGTGACCTTCCAAGAAAAAGGCCACAAGCATAGCTGTTACCATATACTACCAGCCTCCTTTCAAAATATTGTCATGGACTAATGACCCATGGGCCTAATTGGCTAGGCATCTGAGTGCCTTAGGTAACTGCAGAAGCACATGATTTGAAAACCAAAAATGTTTGCTCTCTGCCTGACCTGCAGCTGTGTATTCTTAAATCTGAGTGATGGATAGCTGCAACTTAACTTTAACAGTGGAATTTTAGTTGTTGGATAGAGGGAGGCATGAGAAGAAAAAACATCAGTGTGTGCATTATTTTAGGTGTGTTTATGCATATAATACTTTCCATGAGACCTCATGCAGATATGAAAATGTATTCTGAAAAATTCTTTCCTTGTATTTTTTGTAACTTGCTACTCCAGGCATGTGTACATGCTTCACTGCAAAGCATTTTTTTATTTTGCTCAACATATTTTGCCTTGTTTTGTTAAGATGTTCAGTCATTAATTCTGTAGCTTTTGATACTGTGTGAACTACAAGAACTCTGTTTTTAAAAGTTCATCTGTAAATCTTGTTTTGAATGTAATGAATTAAAAAAGGGGATTTGGTAAAAGAACAGACTTTAATAACTTTTTACCTTGCAATTGTTATTGCAGATTCTGAGCTTGCCTTGATGTACAATGATTCATCAGTGCTGGAGAATCATCACTTAGCTGTGGGCTTCAAGCTGCTGCAGGAAGAAAATTGTGACATTTTTCAGAATTTGACCAAAAAACAGAGGCAGTCATTGAGGAAAATGGTCATTGACATTGTGAGTTCTGCTTCAGAGTCCATCTTCCATAGTGCTAGCAAATTGAAAACTAAGCATTGAAGCATTTTATGATAAATCATATGTCATTAGACACGTAACCAAAGAAGCAAAAGTTTGAAGTTTTATCGTGTCTTATCCAGACATGAATAGTGGGTTCTTTTTGTTTTTAATAACCATCTATACCTTTTTAGAACATATACAATCCTTCTTCAAGCTGTTTTCATACTGACATGTGTGCCATTTCACCATCACAGTTAGAAATTTGCTGCTGAATTGATGCCGAATTTAGGCTGATCATATCATTCTGAACAATTCTGAACTATCATTTAGTTGTATTTGTAACAAAATGAAAACTTACTATTTTGGACACTATTGACATGCAGGATTGAGACACAGGGGTTCCCCTTCAGAACTGTTTGTTTATGTGTTCAGAGATTTAAAATTAGAAGAAAAAAGTCAGTAGAATAATTTATGTAATATTAATTTATTTCTTTGTTTCTTTAAAGGTACTTGCAACAGACATGTCTAAACATATGAATTTGTTGGCTGATTTAAAAACTATGGTTGAAACCAAAAAAGTGACCAGCTCTGGTGTCCTTCTGCTTGATAACTATTCAGACAGGATTCAGGTAAGAAAATTCACCTGCAAATGGTCACTTGTATTAACTTACATCCTTAATAACATTGGCCTGTCCATTTTCCAGTATGGGTTAGATCAGCTGCCCATTCTCACACTGTCACTCTCTACCTTCCCTCCATGAACTCTTATGTTTCCTACCTGTGATATACTCTGTTAGGTGCTCAGTGACACTCTGAGAAAGTAACGAGATGCTAGAGTACTTCTGGACTAAATGAGGCTTTGACCTTCCCTTCAAAGGACCTGATGGGTCTTTCTTTCAAAGATTTTCTGTCCCTTGTATAGGCAGAAGCAGCAGAAATTAGGTAGTTCACAGCTATTGCTGCAAGTGTGAAGCCCGTAAGTTTTTGCTGCTTAGAATAAATCTTGCATTATATATATTGTCAAGATTCTGTTTCACAGCCACCAAGTGTAAATGGAAAAAGAGCTGGTTTTTTCCAGTGTAATAACACTACAGGTGTTGAATCTATTTTAGGTTCTTCAGAATATGGTGCACTGTGCAGATCTAAGCAATCCAACTAAGCCACTTCACCTCTACCGCCAATGGACAGACAGAATAATGGAAGAATTTTTCCGTCAGGGAGATCGGGAAAGAGAAAGGGGAATGGAAATAAGTCCCATGTGTGATAAGCACAATGCATCTGTAGAAAAATCACAGGTAATTGATTTAAGTAGTCAAATAACACAATATGAGATTTTAACAGAAAAGGATGGTCCATAGCCATGTTCTTAGGAATTTTTGAATGTGGTATTTCCATTTTTTTCCTCTTCCAGTTAATTAGTTCAGCTCCTGAGTTATTTTATTATTTATTTTATTATTTAATTTATTTTATTTATCTCTTCCCTCAGTGAGGGAAGCCAAATTTTTTGCTGTGAAAACAATGCATGACAGTGTGTTTGCTGAAGGGATTCCATCACTGCCATCACCTGCAATGTAGCATACACATCAAAAGAGAGTACTGTACAACTGCTCAATAAGCTTTTCTTCAACAGCAGAATTAAATATTAAGCAGCTGTGTGGCTCACTAGTTGCAGTAGAGTTGTTTGTAATGAATAGTTCATTTGAAAACAAACCCTTTACAAATCCTTACCCAATATCCTGAATTAGACTTTTGAAATGTAAAAGGCCCTATTTACTGTGTTAAAATAGCACAGTTTCCTTTTGGCTGCCTTGAAGGATAGTGCATCTAGTGTCTCTTACTAACATATTTTTCATACTTTGCATGACTTACAGACATAGCTGTTTATTCCTCTGTGAATAAGAGCTTATCTGAATTTTGTATTATTTGAAACAGGTGGGTTTTATAGACTACATTGTTCATCCACTGTGGGAGACATGGGCAGATCTTGTTCACCCAGATGCCCAGGATATCCTAGACACACTGGAGGACAATCGAGAATGGTACCAGAGCACAATTCCTCAAAGTCCCTCTCCTGCACCTGATGACCAGGAAGAGAGTAGGCAGGGCCAAACTGAAAAATTCCAGTTTGAAATAACACTGGAGGAAGATGGTGAGACAGATACAGAAAAGGACAGCGGAAGTCAAGTTGAGGAAGACACCAGCTGCAGTGACTCCAAGACTCTTTGCACCCAGGATTCAGAATCCACTGAAATTCCTCTTGATGAGCAAGTAGGGGAAGTAGAAGAGGAGGAGAACCAGACAGAACCTTGTGTGGTAGAAGACCATTGTCCTCACACATAATAATGAAGACACAGTCTCTCTCTCTTGCCCTCTCCCTTTTTTTTCTCTCTCTCTCTCTCTTTTTGTTGTTATTGTTGTTGTTTTGGTTTTTCTTTTTACTTAGGTAATGGTGTCCAAAGTATATTCCATATGCTACAACCATGGTCACAACTCTGTCATCTGCCAGAACATTTGTTGATCAAAACTGATCTTAATGACTCAGTTTGGCACTCAGGAATATTGTAACCAGAATTTTCACCTCCATGGCATCAGAAAGCAGAGGGGATAATATCCATAAACTACATTTTAATAAGCTCTCTGTTTGGCAGATTTGAATAAATAAAGCAAATGTTTTCAGAGGAGTACCACCTGCCAAGCAAATGCTTAGGTAGTTTCTGAATTCATTGTATTTCACAAGCAAAGCATTGGATAATGTTCATCGGGAGAGGAAACTGACAGAAAATAAACTGTGGTTCCTACTGGAAAACAAATGCACATAAATGATGGGACACAACACAATTCTGTTACCAATAGGAAGATGAGCTGTGGAAATCACATAATTTTCTAATTTCAAGTCTTCCTGATATGTGACTGAAAAAAGTGTGACCCAGAGGGTTGCACTGACTTCTGCATTTTGTATAGAATGTAAAAGAGATATCTTTTGTAGAGATTACTTTTATTATTAAATGTACTGAGGTATTATATTTAAAGGAAAACACTTTCAGCTTTCATCTGCCACTGTTTGATTTTTGGGGTTTTTTTCCAAGGAGTAACTTTCAAGTTTTCAGTACAAATGTGTGCTACACTGGATAATACTTCTAGGGTTGGTTTTTTTCCTTTTCTACTTTTTTTTTTTTTTT